>JAULBM010311378.1:0-14083 GCA_032357055.1 Geukensia granosissima | reverse complement strand
TATAGAGGGGAGACAATAAACATCCATAAAGTTGGCACTTATAAAGAAGATAAGTCTAAGGGGGAGAACTCAGACAAAACTAAGAGTAAGGTTCAAGAAATAGTACAGTTAGTTCTAAAAGAGTTGGACAATAAGTCTGAACAGACCAGTCAAGGGTATAAGCAGGACAATTCTCAGAAAAGGGGGAATAACTCTGAAACCAGAATTTGTTTTAATTGTGGCAAAAGGGGGCATTTGCCAAAAATTGTTGGTCAAAAGATAGTGCTCAAGGAAAATTAAATGCCCAGGTTAAATTTGCAAAAAGCAAATGAACATCAGATAAAGAAAAAAGAAACTAAATGGGACTGATCCTAGTGATCAGGGGGAAGTCCAACAACATCATGACCACAACTTTTTACATATAAAAAAAAATTTTGAAGGAAATGATTATGTAAACTTTGAAAATGAAAAGTTACCTATTGGTATCTATGTATAAGGCTAAATTGAAGGTGTAAATGTTGTTTTTTACTGCAGATACAGGGGCTTGTAAGACAATTTTGTCACAGAAAGTCTTTAATAAAATTCCATTATCAAAACGGCCAAAATTGAGGAAAACCTTGCCTTTGATAGTGGCAAACGCAGAAAATGTAAAACATTATTTTGGGACCTCTGAAAATAACTGCTGACTTAATAGTTGCTGATATTGCAGATGAATGCTTATTAGGAATTGATATATTACATGACGAAAAACATGGACAAGCAGATATTTTGTTAAGTAAAGGGGTCATAATTCTAAATGGATTCCCTATACCCTTTATTCAGGTAAAGCATGCGAACAGAGTAAGAAGAGTTACAGCAGCGGATCATTACATAGTCCCTAGTCAAAGTGAAGCTATAATTGTTGTATATGTAGAAAGAAATGAAAATGATGATCTCTTTAAGTCTAATGAATTAGTTATTGAAACATCAGAAAAATTTATGACCAAAAATAAAATGTTTATGGCCTCATGTTTAGTAGATATAAAAGACAAATTTACAGTAAAAGCAAGCGTCCTTAATCCTGGTCCAGAGGAAATTTCTATTAAACAAGATGCTGTTATAGGGAAAGCTAGTTGTATTCAAGAAGTATTGACAGCCATTACTGAACAAGAAAACCAAATTGAAGAGACAAATTATAGCCACATTAGGGTACTTAAACCTGATTTAAATGTGAATGATACTAGCAAGAAAGACAGTATTAAGGGAAATAACTCTCTTGTACCATCTCACCTTCAAGAATTGTTTGATAATTGCTCTAATGATCTGACAACAGAAGAAAAATTAAAAATTGCTAGTCTTTTAAATAAGTTTGAAGATGTTTTCTC
Organism: Geukensia granosissima; assembly: GCA_032357055.1. Classification (NCBI taxonomy): domain Eukaryota; kingdom Metazoa; phylum Mollusca; class Bivalvia; order Mytilida; family Mytilidae; genus Geukensia; species Geukensia granosissima. The sequence continues at coordinate 12,740 of JAULBM010311378.1, read as the reverse complement.
AAAACATGAATTTGATATTGGTTTAACAAATCTGAATATAGTATTGACACAGGAGATGCCAAACCAGTAAAGTTACCCCCAAGAAGGGTCCCCATATCATTTGCAGACCATAAAAAAGGCTTTAAAGGAACTTTAAAAAATAAATTATGAAAAAGTCAAATTATCCTTGGTCAGCAGCAACCTTTATTGTTGTTCAAAAAGATCAGAAACAAAGAACTTGTATTAATTACAGAGGCTTAAATCGCTTAACAACTGTTGACATATACCCTATACCTCGAACTTCTGATTGTTTAGATGCTGTATCAGGTTCTGTTTATTTTTCAACATGAAACAGCTGGGTATTACCAAATCCCTGTAAAAGACTCAGACACTCCAAAACCCGCATTTGCTACCAAATACGGTAAATTTGAATTTACTAGACTTTCATTTGGAACTGTTAATGGCTATTGTCAAAGATTGATGGAAATAGTACTTAATGGATTTCAATGGCAAACATGACTCATCTATTCAGATGATGTTATTATATTTGGCAGAACTTTTGCTGAACATATTTGCAGGTTATGTGAAGTGCTTCAAAGAATAAAAGAGTCAGGCTTAAAACTTAACCAACTAAGTGTCAATTTTTACAAAGGAAAGTAACTTTCCTTGGTCACATAATTAGTAAAGATGGTGTAAGACCAAACCCACACAATATAGAAATATGAACTCCGTTCTCATATTAGAGGATATTGAAAGCATATAAGGTCGAGGCTCTGAAACGGTAGTTGCTGCTGTAGAGGAACAAATGTATTTAAAAAAGTCAGAAACACCGTTTTTATACATTGATGGTAGAGATATCATCAAACAGTCTTACGAAGAATCAAACACTTATTAGAAATCCAGATCAGGTACCAGATTGCACAAACCCAAAAAATAAGACTCGGTCTGTAACTACTGCCATCACTCCAGTCTCAATAGCTACTAGGCCACTTACTCTCACAGCTCATTATTATGCCATTCAGTCAGCATTTTCCAGTTTTACTTCACCGCTTTTTCCAGCCACTACCGTATCTTTGATTCCACCGTCAGTATCTACCATTACATGTACATCGTCAATGCCAACTAACAATAATTAGGTTTCTAGATCTGCTGTTAGAAGTTCGTCGTCAATGCCGACTACCAATAATTCTACTGTTAGTGTTGCAACTTCACACAATTATGTAGTGCAACCAGAGGCACCGGTGTCATCGTCCTCAATTTCGTTTCTGCTACTTGAGCCATTGGACCAGTTTCAGTTTGATTTAGATGAATGCGTTAACTGAAAGTCCCTAAATTCGGCGTCATCTGAACTGTTTTTTAGACGGGACAGACCGTGATACCTCAAAGCAACAGGAGGGTCAGTTGGATACTAACAATAACTCTGTTACTGTAACTGTTGCTTCATTGTCACCATTAACATCGCTACCATCTCCGTCTACGACTTCCATGCCATCTGCGCAACCTCAACCTCCAGTAATGTCAACTAATAGGTCTTTGCATTCGGCTTTCCAACAAGTTTCACGTGACGTATAGTTTGCGTTGTCACAATTATTAGAGACCATTAATGTTTTAACTTCCGCCAGGACAGTGCAGACGACCGCATTCAACGCTATGGAGAGTAGAATGAATGAACTCTTTCGCAATCAGCATACTCGTAACTCCGATAGGTCTAGGCCATATTATAAATATAAAAATAATAAAAGACGCCATGATTAATGAAAGTGACTTTTTAATTTGGTAGTTTTTCAAGTTATGGAATGTAAGGCATATTTGGGGGAAGGGGTGGATTATACCTTATATAGTGTGAATTTGCTGTCAATTTCATAAATTGAAGCTATAGGTGAAAATGTTTGTGGATTTAGTATTTACACTTAGTGACATCACTGTTTCATGAAGAGAGACAATAATTTGTGTAAAGTAGAGTGACATTGACTTTTTTAAGTGTTGAGTTGATATTTATTGATGTTCTTGTAGTATCATAATAATAATTGATGTTTGAATTGAATTGTGTTGTTTTATTATATAATGTTTCCTGTTGGTTTGAAATGTTTTAGAATTAGCATTTCAATTTGCTAAGTTGGTGTGGACACCGCGCTTTAAGGGCGGGTTATTGTAATGATACCATGCATGGGGCACCATGAGTGTTGTATTTCGTTGTATCAACGTTGATTGAGTTAGGGTCAATATTGATTGAACTGAATGTTTTCATGTAATTGGATCAGTGTTTGCACAATTACCTATGAATATGAGCTATTTATTTTTATTCACTTGTTTTTGGTTTATTGTCTGCTGTCGTGGTGTTTCATTTCCACTGCCACCGCATGTCCACCACAGTGTTTTCTCCGGAAGTAGCGTTCCTCGCCACTAACACTACTCCCCAGTAGTCGCGCTAATACATGGTAAAGAATCGAGAAAATCAGGAAAAAATACGCTTCGAAACTCGATGAACGTATATGCCAATTATTCTTTAATAAATTCAAGGTTGACTTTGATTCATTCTCTTAAGTATAAATGAGTATTTATGCAATTTGCCCTAAAAGTAAAACCTATTGCCAATTAAAGGCTGTTGAATATTGTTGGATCCATCAAAATTTTTCCTACTACCCAGCACTGCTGATGCCGTAGTATAAAAGTTCAGCGGAGGTAAAATACAAACTCTGGCGAGCATTCCGTTCTAAAGCTGCACCCCAGTTTTTACCAGAAAACCATAGAAATCCTAACTTAAAATATGTCGGCAATATAAAACTAAACTGTGTAATTTTGTGAACATGAGAAAATATTTTTTATAGAGCTTCTCTCTGAAAATGAGAAATATGCTGTGATGCCAAAGAATGGCAAATATAATTGATGCCTAGGTTTACTGATGTATTCAAAGAGCAAATAAATTTAAAATACTAGAACAGAGGATTGTATCATGAATTTATTTTAGATAAATTGGTGTAAAGAAAAAACAATTATTTGGTTAAGAGATGAAGGCCTCTGACATTGTTTTCTTTTGGCTTTATTTCTTCTTTAATATTTTCAAGGGACTATTTAAAAACTCTGGATATAAGAAAATCTACTTTTTGTCATTGTTTATATTGGCTTCCCATTTCGATTTTTTTTTTTTTTTTTTGATTTGAGTGCTTCTTTTGCTATATTTCAATCTTTGACTTCCTATGTTTCGGTTCTAATGCTACTAATGAGAGGTTACTCCTTAAAATGTACATAAGCCTTTTACACCTTCCGTTATGGTATTGACTCTGGTTCATTGTTGAAGGCCATAATGGGACCTGTAAAAGTTTAAATTCTACTGGCATTTAGTGGGGTGGTTGTCTCATTGATAATCATGCCAAATCTCCTATTTTTATATATAGCATACCTAAATTTTCCATATTTATTTAACATTGGTAATTTTGTATTTTGAAACCACTGGGTCGATACCCCTGCTGGTAGAACATTGGTCCCCGAGGGTATTCACCAGCCAAGTTGTCAGACTTGTGTGACGTTAAATTTATCAAACAATATTTTACAGAAATTTGCTGCATTTGCTTAAATTCTAAAACACTGAAAATACGGAAATGCCTCGAAAAGTAATGCACTAAATAATTGTCCCTGCCGTCGGATTTGGCTTCCCATTTCGATTTTTTTATTTGAGTGCTTCTTTTGCTATATTTGAATCTTTGACTTCGATGTTTCGGTTCTAATGCTACTGATGTGAGGATACTTCTTAAAGTGTACATATAGCATACATAATTTTTCCATATTTATGTAACATTGATGATTTTTTTCATATTAAGAAATCTCACCAGGGCCACTCCGGGCCTCTACAATATGTTGTATAAATATTTTGAATTTTGTTATGATGCTTTTAGGGATAACCAGTCATCAGCAGCATTAGAACACATAGAAAGGCCGATGTCAATAGAAACCAGAAGAAGAAATCACAACAAAATAATTGGAATTGACTTAAGGATTAAAAGCAAATGTACTATGGTCACATCACTGTCGTAAGAGATCAGCGCTCCTAGAATGCTCTCATAACCAAGCCACATACAACATATGCCTTTACGAAGCCAGGACCATGTCGTCCAGTGACATTTGTTATTTTTGCGCTTTACAATCCATGTTTTAATTTTGAGCTATAACTGGTTGATTTAAGAATACGGAATATATATGCAAGAAAGATACGATCCACATCATACATACATTATAACTATATTATAAAAAATATTTTAAAACCATATTTAACTGTTTTTAATACATCTAAATAATTTCTAATATTATCCTTGTTGGGCGTTTTACATCTTGAATAATGCTTAATTGATGTCTGTCCACTGTTGAAGGCCGGAAGATCACTAGTTTATAGAAAAAAAGGATTTGATATGACTAGTTATAAGATAGTCATCTATAAAAACGTTTATGGGTAATTTGCATAAAATGCCTTTGATCTGTACTGACCAATAATTCCTGTACAGGTCTACAGGCATAATTTAAAAAAAATATCGGCTTATAGTGAAGGATAACGTCACGTTGTCAAGCTTTTACATCACGTGCTTTGTTTTCATGAATGAAATAGATCCAACTTCATTCATAAAACAGCACTACGTCTTGTTTTCATCCGTTAAAATGAGGAAGATATTGTGTTAAACGATGTAAAAACTGTGACATTTTCAGCTCGAGAATTTTTTTTTCATCTAAATTACCGATAAAAAGAATATAGAACATTTTGTATCTTGTACTGACTTTATCACGATAAAATGTTCAGTTCGCCCTATATTCTATATAAAAATTGCAAACATATAATGGTTTCTCTAAGGCTTTCGATTATGGATGAATCATTTCCATATCATAGGAAGAATTGTTAAAGGTCCCTTAATAGATAACTAACATTCATACCACGTATCTTTCTCCTATCGAACATCTTTTACTTTTGCTCTTTAAAAAAGTATTACTTATTTTTGAAAAGATGTCAGGAAGACGTTATAATTTGAAATGTATATTTTACTTACTTTTCAACCTCTCGGCTGCCTGTTAAAAAGAAACTCTCATGTGAATCATTGATAATCTTACCTCTGCGGGTGGACCTAAGGTCCCAGAGGATATTAACCAGCCCAGTTGTCAAACTTGTCTTACATGAATTTGAGGAAATTTTGTTTAAAGAAATTTGCTGCCTTAGTTTGAATTATAAAGCACTAAAATACGTTAAAAAATCGAAAGGTATTGCACCGAGTAGTTGTCCCTACCGCTGGATTTATCTTCCGATTTCGTTTTTTTTATTTGAGTAATTTTTTTTCTGTGATTAAATCTCGGACTTTCTATGTTTTGCATCTAATTTTAGAGTCCAGTGTAGAATATCCATGCGAGTGATCAAAAGTTTTTACTTCAAATAGAAAAGAAATTTGAAACAAACTAAAAGATAAAATGAAAACAAAAGGAACAAAGGCTTGGAATCCACGAACTCCTTTACAAAACAGGAGTGGGATCATGTGCTCCGGAAGGGTAAGCTCCCCTGTCCTTTATGTCAAAATCATAGTCAAACCAGGATGTCAAAATCGGGAGTGTCAATTCGTGTCAATCCGGAGGGAATCACACGAACTCCTATATAAACAAGGAGTAGGACCAAGTGTCCGGAAGGGTAAGCAACCCCAGTACTGCGCGCAACACCCTTCGTGGAATCCTTAAACTCTTATCTGGGTTGAGGTAAATCCGAGAAGGGGACAACTTTTTGTTGTATTACTGGTAAAAGGTCCATAAAAGAGAAACATGGAATATATGAAAGACACAATTCACATCTTTTCTGGAATATGCACTGCATAATTTCTCGTTAAGCTGTTGCCTTTTGTTCTCTAGATTTCCGTGGGGCACGAAACAAGTTCTTAAAAAATCAGTGCTTTGAATTTCTTTGTTTTATCAAACAGATATAGACGAAAAAACTGTCGATAAATTTTATCGCCAAACGGATGAAAATATTTTCAAGAATAAAAATTAACTGAATATATTGTCTCATAACAAGTCCATTTTGTGTATTAATTTTGCAGTAACCATGTAAAATCCGTAAATTTAACTCCTGTTCGTGTTGTTTATCTGTATTTATTATTGTTTACTTGTCCAAGTTGTAAGATCTATTCTTTATGATCTCCCGTTTTATCTTGTTCCAAGTCCAGTATAGAATACCCATGTGAAAGATCGAAAGTGCATAATCCAAAGAGACAAGACAAACTGAAAACAACTAAACGATAAAACGTAAACAAAAGGAACAAAGGCTTGGAATCCACGAACTCCTTTAAAAAGCAGGAGTGGGATCAGGTGCTCATGCAGGGTAAGCATCCCCTGTCTAGCGCGCAACACCAGTTGTGGAATCCTTTAAATTTAATCTGGGTTAACGTCAATCCGAGAAGAGGTAAACCTATTTTTGCATTACCGGTAACTGTTGCCCCTTCATTGGTCTAGACATTACATTTCAAGAGCTTTTCGGGTTTCACCTACATTCTTTTATTTTGTCGCAAACATCAGAAATAATCTGCAGTGTTTTATTTAAATGACTTATTATATATATCATATATACAAATAATACCTTATATTTGTAACATTCGACTACTTAACTACATAATATATAACAAAAGATATGGAACTCTCTATTATATGAGGCGAAAAGGGTCAACCGAAATTGTTTATTTCATTACTTCTTAACATGCCAGTTATAACATGTGCGAAATTTGGACTCCGTTTTTCGCTGCATTGCTTCGGGAAAAAATTCCTAAGTTGACATAATTTTCCTGCTTATCACACCCGAACAGTCTTGTATTTAGTTGGAAGAGGTTTCGATATTCGGTTTAATAAATATTTGTCCTCATTACTTCATCAAAATAACCAAAAATCTATGCAAACGAATGTAAATATGGCAGCCATTTAGACTAAACTTCGGTCATTTTTTTATTTTTTTTATTTTATTTTTTATTTTTTTGTTCTTTTTTAACACAATGAAAGGAAACAGAATCTTAAACATCACACGATTGTGACAAAATTAATCAAGCGTCTAATTATTCGAGTTCCTTTCAAATTAAGTTTTTATACTTTATTAACTTGGGATTGGCATGGCGCAAATTTGCATATTTGTGTACAAATTTTAAAATAAAGCTGGTGCAAAAATAGGTACTTGCGACTCATGGGCAAGAAATATATCTAGCACTTGATTTGTGATATCATTTTTTCAAAACTTCTTTAAATTAAAAACTGGTCGTCTGACTTCACTTATTGTAATAACTAATGTTATAATGATTAATAATATGGGAAGAACGAAATTATAAGCGATATATTCAAAATAATCAGCAAATTTCCAAATATGAATGTGTAACTAATGAGCCAGACATTCAGTTGTAATAATCTCAAAATTCTTTCTTTAATTTGGTATGCTTAACCAATTTAAAAAAAATTGATCACCAGATTGCACACCAAATCAAGCTTTCACAATTTTCATCTTCAAATGACTTCATGCACGAAAGGTCCTACATGTTTTCCTTCGCGCGATACAACTTGAGCAAGACTATTTGTGAGAGATCAAAAGTGCATAGTCCAAAGAGACAAGTCAAATTTAAAACAAGCTAAAAGATAAAACGTAATCAAAAGGAACAAAAGCTTAAAATCCACGAACTCCTTTACAAAATAGGAGTGAGATCAAGTGCTCCGGAATGGTAAACATCCCCTGTCCTGCGCGCACACCCGTCGTGGAGTCCTTAATTTCAAAATCGGTGTCAAATCAGTTTGTCAAAAATCGAGAGTGTCAATTTGTGTCAAATCCGGAAGGAAACGCATGAACTCCTATATAAACAGAAGTGGGATTAGGTGTTCGGAAGGGTAAGCATCCCCTGTCCTGTGTGCAACACCCGTCGTCTAATCCTAAATCTCAAATGCGTGTTAACGTCAATCCGAGAAGAGGTCAACTTTTTTTGTATTACCGGTAACAGGTCCATAACTAGTTTAGATACACTGATACCATATGGATCAACCAATTCGTGATGGCGACCATAGAATTTTAGGAGGGACGACTTCAACCTTGATTAGAATAGTTCAATTACCTCTGTTGACCAGCTTTTGATGTACCTAGAAACCGATCAATAGATTGGGATTTTGAATAAAGCAGGATTATAAAATTGGCTTAAATATTTTTTCCTGAAAATTTTTATAAATTATGTATCAGGATCCAGAAAATCTTTCCTGTTCCCGGTTTCTGGGATTGCTATGATTTTTTATTCATAACTTGGGATTTTCGTAGCTAAAATGGTGATCCGATTTCAACCCAAATTTCACAAATTTTAAATTCTAATAAAAGTACAGTCAGTTAGCAAATCAGTCGAGTGGTGAGTATTGTTGAAGACATGCTGTAGGTTTTGGTTTCCATAAGCATTATGCAATAAAATTCACACATTTCCATCTTTGTTTGCATGCAAACGTCATGTCGGTAACTATGCACGAATATTAAAAGGGAGATAATTTGAGCGAAGTAGCTTTCAGCCTGATAATTGTTGAATATAACTTATCCTTTGCCAGTTCAATCCTTTGCAATACTATCATGATCAAATTAAACAAATTATAGTTTCTAGTTCAAATCAAAACCTTTTTTCTTATTACGTCTGTCAAAAATTTCCACAACGATATACAACATCATACCAGCGACCAAAAATCCTAGACAGATATAAAGTTTTATATATGTCACTAAGAAGTTGCTCCAAGCAAACGCAATTATAAAACCAACTGACTCCCACAAACGATAATTAGAGAATGCTGGTTCTGAATTGTCGGTAAACAAGTATCCATACAAAGCTGAAAAAGAAAAAAACATATATAAAGTTGTAAGTAAATATGACTACTCAGTTAACGGGATCGCTTTTCCGATTTGCACCATACAATAATAAATCTCTAAAATAACGTCTGAATACATTTTAATACAAAAAATCTTGTGCGATTCCCTTTTATTTTATAGTGAATGATGTTTAAAAAAGATAATATACATTTATTCACCTTGTACAAGTGAAACTAATGATTATTCATTTTTCATTTAAACCGTCGATAAACTTTTTCTACCAATTTTCAACTTTTGATAAAGACATACCAAACCAAATGTCTTAAGAGTAAACATTAAGCCGTGCATCGCACATCCACCAAAAAGGTGAAGTAAACTGAAAACAGATAGTGACGGCACATATATTTGTTATGAAGGGTCAAATATATATATATATGACTTGTTATTCCACTGTATCAATATTGGAGATACAATGACGTCAGCTGATTGGTCGAGAGAGTACCTCACATTGAACAAAACATCGTGTCTCCTTCTCAACATCGTGTCCACTTATCATATTCTCCTCTTACGTTATTATCGAACGTTGCGCAATTGCTAGAAAATTTTCTTTGATGGTATTATCTTTGTTAAAAGAAGTATGAAAATTTTCACTTTCTTTTGTCAGAAATTAGGGAAAGTGGAATAAATCATTAATTTCACTTGCATAAGCCCTCAGGAAACATGACCTTCTTCGAGTAAACAAATTTTCATATTTCACTTCTGCAAAGGAAATAAATGTTTATTCTTTATATTCATACTAGTAAACAACAAAGCTCGCCTCTGCCTACCCTGTCTAATTGATATTAAAGACGAAAAATAAATCAAGGAGATAGAATTCTGAAATGAGAACCACCATGAAATAATGTGTAAAAGTTGTGGTTATACAATTAGGTCTATTTGGCACTTATGTCGTATGCTGACAAATAAACTTTTGAAGTATTTAATGCGACACCTACAAATATTAAAGATCACATCTGTACTTACCATTTATTTGTGTTTGTATGACAGCATCCCCAATTCCCCATAAACCAGCTAATATGTAAAAGATATAAACTGGCTCCTGTTGAGGTTGCCACAGCAGCAATGCTATCTGAGTACCTCCGTGTACAAGGAATGCTGAAATATATTCTTGATCAATTACTTTAATTGATAAGACGTCTTTTATTCTAAGACATCAATGTATTTTTCATGCTCTCCACTCAAAAGCAACAAGGAAAGATCAACATACTAAATGAAGACATTTCAGATAACAATATTTGGCGTTTGCTGAATTTTCATAAAAAAACACAGAATGTAATTGGTCCAACACAAGTTTTGATGTAAACGAATAAGCAAATAAATCGCTCTTCTAATATAACAGAGTTACGGAATATACATGCTTAAACAATAACACACAAAATCTTTTTCTTGTTATTTCCATGTGTCGGACCTTTCTCCAATGGGCGACATCCAGATGATATGTAGAAAAATGCAGAAAAATTGTAAGTTTTCAGGGGGGGGAGATAACATATATATCAGTAAGTTGTTCTCTCGACACTGTTATATCATATTACTCACCTAAAGCAAAGAATGGAATGTGTCCAACATATTCAACTAATCTACCAAAACTCAGAGAGCACACGGCGTCCACAACACCATAACAGATCATGACGTAGCCAACATTCCAAATACCAATAGTACAACTGACGTACGACTGTAAAACACATTTCATAAAGGTATGCCGGTTTGAATACATAATTTTACATCAGAATATTGGATTAGAAATCTGTAGTTACTTTTGTAATTCCTTGCTGTTCAAAGATCAACAGCAAAGGTGTATTTAATTTGTGTGTGGAAACTGCAGCAACTAGTAGCATTAAAACGAAAATTTGGGCTTATATCTTATTACACGTTAGATGCGTAGCTGTAGTTTTATTGATTGAAAAAATCAAACCATAGGATAAAATAGTAACAAATGGTATTCTGAGGAATTAATTTATGTGTAAACGTAGCCCACTTATTATTATAATTACTCACAAACTGAATTAACGTCTGAAGGACTATATGTAAAGGTTTGGAATTAAAAGCTTGGTTTACACATCAATATATTCAATAGACACAATATTTATTAATTACATTTCCAGTTAAATAGTCAAATTATTGAAAATAATGCAACATTCTTACTCCAAGAGAGGAACTATTTTGAAAACGTACTAATTTTGTCTCACTACGTCATCAACATTGATTTATTGATGTGTAAAGTTTTCTGTTGTCATGGTACTGCCCAATAGAAATACATCGTTTTAAAATATTGGTATTATCATTGTATGGAATCATACTACCTTTGTAAAATCTCCAGCGATGAAAGCTTGTTCAATGCCACTGTACATTGTCAATATCACCAAGAGTTTCTGGTAAGGCGATTTCCAGAAGTGCTTAAATGTTTCTATCAACAAATGAAAAGAAAATTTTCCTTTGTCTTTATCGCTTTCATTGTGGACAGGAACATTTTGTAGGAACAAGACAATTATAAGAAATCCTAAAGTTGCACTGGCCAAGTAGATACCGCAGACAGTGTAAACCTGTAAAAGAAATGAAGATTGTAGATGATTTCATTAATGTTAGGCAATATGTTTAAAATGAGATATGATTTGTGTCTCCCCGTTTTTGTTTCGGATTGACATTTATTGGACAACGGTATATTGCATCTTTATAATTTTCAAAATAGAAAAATGAAAAAAGAAGGCAAACGCCTGGATTATAGTCTAATACTAAATTGTCGAACTCGGTTGTAGAGGGAACTTGTTTTTTGTTACCAGAGCCAAATTTACTGCAAGCAAATTCTTTTTCCATTGTCTTTATACCGTGTACATTGTTAAAGTTATATTTACGACATTATGCACGAAAACATAACAATATCAATTTTTTCTAATTCTTTTGAAAAAAAAGTAAAATATCGGTACCTGGAACGCGCCCTTAATCATGGTATTTAAGGAGCAGGATTTGAACTGTAGCATTTGTAATCAGAGAAAAACCGTAGTTCAGCCATTGTATGAAGAAGATATAAAACTGCAGTTATTGACTGGTGATGTATACAGAAATCGTCTTAAACATTTTTCATTTTGCATAACATGGTGTGGGTATTGTTTTCTTAATAAACAAGTTATATCAATTTAGGAAATAGGGAAAACAAAAGGCATATCTGGCACCTGTTTCAATGGTTGTCTTATTTGTTGTTGTCTTTAATACCATCATTGAGAAATTTTATCAAATTTTGTAAATATAAAATTGTAGGTTTTTGATTAGATTGTAAATTTAATCTTGTAAATATTTTGGCAGAAGTAGAAACCGAGTTATTACTATACAAAATAAAAAGATAAAGATATATCGTGTTAAAATGTACATTGTTAACTAATGTCAATCTGTCAATTCTGGATTTGGCCGACTGTGAAGCTTCAAATAAAAGTAGATTTTTGCTTTTAAAAATAATCCACAAAATTTTATGAATTTTTATTTTCATATTGTTTTGTTAGTTTAATTTTACTGGAGAATGCTTCAATTTTCACAACCCTAATTGTGATTTTTTCTATATTTTAGAACTGCAAATGTATAAAATCTCAATGGACGACCACCGAAATAATTTTATAATAAACATCAGAATCTATCATCTTTGTTTTGTAGTAAAAAAAAATCTTACGATGATTTTACGTCATTTTTAATTAAAAAGTTCATCAATCAGGTGTGTTTTGGTAGGTGAAGCGGAAGAAAACCGAAGGACAAAACAAAAGGGGAGGACTCGACTAAAACGACCACCTCACAAACATAAACAGGACTGAACGGGACGCATATTATATATACCAAAAACAACCATATTATTATAAACACTGCCGGGGGGGGGGGGGGGGGGGGGGGGGGGGGGGGG
>JAULBM010311367.1:0-14083 GCA_032357055.1 Geukensia granosissima | reverse complement strand
CAGGCATCATCAATCCCAACAACATACTAAAATTTGAGAAAAATCGGATAAAGCGTTTTTGAGTTAGTGTACGACATGTTGCGGACAGAGGGACGGACAGAGGGACAGACGGACTGACGGAGTCGAGCGGTTACTAGACCTGCTTCCGCCTTCGGCGACGCAGGTAAAAATAGGAGATTTGGCATGATGAAACATTTTTTCCATGTATTTAGTTCTCTTCCATTCGATGGTTTTGAAGAACTCTTTTATATACATTTCTCTCATTCCTTTACAATTTTTGCATTGCACAACCAGTTAAGAAATGATTAATTATACCAAATGCAGCTTAGAAGACATGATCAGACTGACATTCACGAGAGGGTTGTGATGAGTAATTTAATTAAAAGCAGAATCACTGTTGAAGAATTTGAGAAACTGTAAGATGTTTTATTCCCCAGAGAATTTGATATTATTAACTTTGTCCTTTAGCAGCCATCTAGGATGATGGTCAGCTAGTCTCTGAGGTAGGATTCCAATCTTGTTGAAGACCTTGTAGATCCCTCTTTAATAGATTTTCAACTTTTTTCATCTTCTTGTGACTTGCAGTTTCCTAGACATCTAACCCAAAATTACTCTTCCATGAAAACAGGGTCAAGGACATATGATATACAGCAAACTTACAGGTACACCTTTTGATGAAAATGCACACAAGAAAAATGACCTTAGTACAAAAACTTATTTTAAGTTAATGAACTGTAGAAAGAAAGAAATCACCATCAAGATCTAACAATAGACCAAATATTACACTTGTTGAGAAATGGACACTTGGCCCTTAAAACAAGGTCAAGAACATTAGATAAATAGCAGACTGTCATTTATTCCTTATAATGTATAAGCATGCCCAATATTCTTGATGTACCATGTAGACCATCAATATTTATATAAAAATAGGAAATGTAGCATGATTGTCCATAAGACAGGCATCAACCAAATGAGTCAAAATTAACCTTCTACAGGACCCATTAACAGCTTATAATAATAAACTTGAGTCCATAGCATAAAACAAAATGTTAAAATATCCATAAAATACAACAATTAACCTAATCTATTGAAAAAATAATGTAAAGGCATACCCAATATTGTTGATCTACCATATATAGTTACTGAGACATGAATATAAGCATGAAAACTTGAGTAAGTCAATGAGCCATGAAAATTAAATCGAGTACATAAGACATATATAAAAATAGGAGATGTGGCATGATTGTCCATAAGACAGCCATCCACCAAATGACAATAGAATTTGAATTTCTACAGGTCCCATTATGGCCTCCAATAATGAACCAGAGTACATACCATAATGGAAGCTGTAAAATGCCCTGAAATACAAAATGTGAAACTCTAAATAAAACACAACAATCGACCTTATCTAATGCAAAAATGGTGAACATAAATGACTAACTAAACAAGGACAACCACTGGACTACAGGTTCCTGACTTTGGACAGGCACATTAGTATGTGGCAGGGTTAAACCTATTGGTGAGCGTTCAACCCTTCCCCTAACCTGGGACAGTGGTGTGAAAAAACAACAATAAAAACACACTATAAAAAATCTAACACTTCAGATCGATACCGAGATCCAATAACAAATATAATTAAAACTTAATACAAGATACAACAAAGGTATCAACCTCAAAAGTGTACTCACAGTTGCTGTCTGCTAGTTGAAAACCCAACTGATCAGGAAACCAAGTTTTCATTCACCACAGTGTCAATTTAAATAGGTCCAATTGGATTTAGTGTTTTAATATCAATAGAAGTCAAAGAAAACATGGTTTGTGCAAATGCGAATATGAAATACATATTGACAGGAAGTAGAAAATGTTATAATAAGTATAAACACTTTCGTTCCTCATTAAGCTATTAACAAGAAATTCAACATTAGTTCCAATTAAAACCACATTTAAAGATTTTATAATGCTGTGATGATATCCTTTAGGGGTAAGTTTATTATGATGAATTTTAAATCCATGTGGATTATGTTTAAATTTCTGAGCTTTATTTACGTTTCCATAAAAAGTAGGATGCTATATACCATGTTTTATAAGATGATTACAAGTGCATCCAAATTTTGATACCAAATCTTTATATTTATGTCATCCTGTAATAATGTATATCTATAATCATTATTGTTGACCTGCAATATAGATACTGAGAAACAGTGCAAAAACTTTACACTGAGTGTGTTAAACTGTCTTACACAATACACTTCTCCATACTGAAGCTCTGTGCCAAATATCTGGAAGCTTACCTGCATGGTTGCTAAAAAATTTTTGTCACAAAAGATGACAGTTGTTATCCGTGTATGTCAATCTGCAAGACAAATGTACACTAGACTGATGTGTGTACATCACAAAATGGTTATAAGTACTTAATTTCTGACATAGGCACTTGATATTTATCTGCTGAATTCTAGAATATTGCTTTTGATATCAAGAAAGTGTTTCTAGGAAAGACCTCGGACATTGTCGTCATGATTGACAAAACTGCCTGAATCACAATTTATTAATATTTTGACCAACTTTTTGTATGTGGCAGATGGGTGCATAATTGATCATTGTAAAAGATCATTTAGCAAAATATTTGATCATTGACATTTTGTCATGGATATTACTATTTTTGTTATTTGGCACAAAGTACTGTGGTGAATGATATTGACCTTCAATACCTGAAAGGTTTAATAATGTGTCCTGAATATATCTTTTATTATACTTCAACTTTTGCTTTTGGTATTTGCATTTTATGCATTAGCTCAGTTAAATGTAAACTGGATCATTAGAGATGACCTGAACTTGTCCTTTAACTGCAAGGAAAAAAATTGGGGAAACTTCTGTTAGAATGAGTCTGTTTTTCCAATGTTTTTCTAAGAACTTATAACTATATAGGCTATAAATAAAATCCTAGATTCTCATCCATCTTTTTTAAAATTTAGGGCTAAGGGGTAAATTTATTTTTTTATCATTTTTCATGAAAAATTCTGTCAATTTTTTTTTTTTAATTAAAAAAAATGGACAAAAATTCCAAACAAAATCTGGGGCTTATAAAAAATTGGCAGCAGAAGATGAGAATCGGTGATGTTTTTTGTAATGGCCTTATACAGAATAAGCCAATTTGAATGTTTATCTGGTCAATTAAGGGGGGTAATAAATTGTAAAATTTACTTCCAAGAAATGTTTACTTCATGTTCTAAGAAGTCTATTTATTAACAAAAAACAATGTTTACAGACTGATGTTTATTTCTATAGAAACCAGCTGTAAAGGCATCGGATCAGCAGTATTCATTCTAACAATACAAAAATAAAAGTCATTATTGAAATAATACCATTTTTAAAGTATGTTAACAATTTCAAGAGTAGTATTCTGTCATAAAAATGCTGTCATGTTGTAGCTTAAAGTGACTTGTAAATATATGAACTAGTTACTGAAATTTTACTCAAGTTAACTGTTGGCACGTTTTGTAGTGATGAAGAGCATAATATTTTATCTCATTTAAAAGCTGAATGACAGGAAATTTAAACATGTTTACTCATGAAAAATATTGCTACAAATAAGCAAAGAAATGATCTATAAATTACCATGGATTCATATTTTGTAAGATTCAATTTTCATGTTTTTTGGCAATTCCAATCCAGCAATGAAGTTATGTATTCAGTTATAAAACATTTCATATTATTGCTAGAAATATAAAAAGCATGAATATCAGTATCCTCCAAATAATTTCCCATACCACAACAATTGATATCCACAGAATCTGATGTGTTCCTTATTTATTTAAAACATTTTATTTTTGTGTGCCTTGATTAATGTGTTAAAAATAACTGTTAGGCCACTCCAAATTAATTAATAGTTCTTTACTCTCTTCTCATATTATGGGTTAAAAATTTCAAAAATTTTTAAATCATTCCATTTTCTGATTTTTCAGCATTATTCCTAGATATTAAAAATAAAAACTTTCTTGATCGTTCCTAAAAAACATTTAAATGTAGGGAAAAAAATTAAAATGTTGTTTTCCCATCAATTTTTGAGGTTGTACTCCAATATTTTGCATTTCAAGAAAAAAATTAAAATGAAAACTTTTGCTCACTCACACCTATTTTTATCACAAAAAATGCGAAGAACAAGGAATACATTTGGATTGGCCTTATTAACAATTTTACTATAAATTCATAAAACTAAGACAGTTTATGGAGATTTTCAGTGAACTCATGAAAACCATCATCAAAAGAATGTTTTAACAAACAAGGATATTTTAGATTACATACATATAAATTGACAAGTCTGTGAACAATTAGATTTACATTTAGTAACAAAGAAAGAACAGCACCAGTAGATATATGTAGTAATAAGATGATCGGACTCATAAACATGGCTGCCATAGAAACTTTCTTCACCACCAAGGTAAAATATAGAGATATTCTCATAAAATTAGCTTATGGTTGCAAAGACAAACAAACATTTTTTGAAAAATATGTCTGTGATATTGAATATTTGTAAGTTTAGTTTCCTTTTTGAACAGAATCAAGACTGTTGAACAAAATTTGGTTGCCACTGAGGTTTGTAAGTAGACCTTAATTTTTCATGTTAATAGAACTTTTTTCTGTAGCAATAACCATATATATGATTCAGCAATTTGAGCTACCAGACAGCAACATAAATAATGAAATTACGAAAGAGTATTTTGTTGTGCATAATGACTCAAAATTTAATGATCATGTCAGTAACTACTTCACAACTACAGGTTCTAGATCAACAGGCACACAAATTATTAATCATACCAATATGGCAACTTAGAAATAATCTTGAAGATTTGTTTCAAATATACACATATTAAGTAACATATAAAATAAGTTAAAAAAACAATAAAAGTACATGTATCACAGATTTGAGTGAGTTAACACATAAATCATCCAGATTTTTTTTAAAGGCACTGAAAAATATTGATATACAAAAACCAAAATATATTGGAAATAGGCACTATAAACTTTTGAGCTGATTTATTAAAAAGAGCTTTTTATATGTATAAAGTAGTAAGTACTTCATTTTGAAGAAAGAAATGTTTTAGAAATTTAGTGAAAATCCGAAATTCATAAAACTTGGCACTACTATAATAAACAAGGACTTTGGCACTTCTCCAGATATCAGCAGTAGTATTATTGAGATGTAATTTCTACACTTAACTAAAGAATACATTTATAAGCATGTATATATAACTATACCCACTAGCTACTTTCACTTTTCAAGTTTTCTAACCTTAAAATACAACTTACATTGGAAAGAACATGCTGTTGAAATATGGTAAGTGTAAGCATTTCTATTTTTCACATGTTGATTTATTTAAGTTTAAGAATACATATGACAAAAAACAGAAATCAAGGGCACTTGAAAGATGAGCTTTAAGCTGAACAAGTATAAATAACTCAACATTCATTCGCGTTTACGTACATACATTCAAAATATCATTTACTTGCCATTTATAAATATTTCTTATAAATAGACTATACTATTATTATTCAGTGTATATATAATTCATATAAGGTGTTTAGCTACTGAAGAAGAATTCTTCAGCAATACAAAAGTTGTCCACATGTCACTCCAATTCATTTCTTATGGTTCAGTGCACATTGATGAGAATGGTCATGTAACTGTTCCCTGAATTCTTCGACCCGGAGCAGAGAAATGTCTTCTCATGTCTAGTATATGGTATCTGACTGGCGATGCTGTAGGCATATTATGGTATTTATCATATTCTCTGGAAAATATAACAAAGTCCATCTCAGCAAAAGGAAATTGTACATACGATGATTCAGCAAAAATGGTATAAAGATAAGAAAAATTCTTTGTGGGAGAATTTTCTCAGCTGTCATGGCAACAACCCAACAAAATGTGAAAAAGGCCTTGTTGTCATTGTAATTTGGATATTTTTCTGACTTGAGAACTCTTTGTTGTCATGGTATTTAAGATATTTTTCAGACTTGAGAGAATCAGATGCCCAAGTCAGAATGGCATAGTTTTTCACAAGGAGTGGTATTCCACCCTTGTTGAAGGCCTTATGGAGACCTCTAGATTTGTAAATTACTCTGTTTTTCTCGTGGTTGAAGTGCAGTCGCTCTTACATTTACCCCATCTTTTCATTTTCATATATACACATAACAAATACATTTTCAGCAATCTGCAGGAAGAATGCAGTAGTTGCTCTCAGGCTCCATATTTTGAATATTTCCATTAGAAAAAAACATATATGGGTATAAGAATGGAAGTGAAGAAGGTTCAATGGTGATTATCAAAGAAAGGGCAGACAATCTACTAACAGTATTTGATCTATGTAGAGAAAGATTAAGGGTTTTGCTAAAAGGCAGGCGATTTCAAACGGTCTTGTAATATATTTTTTATACAACTGTTATGACCTGTAAATTGAAAATGTGGTGAGGTATGACCTGAAAATCAACTAAATATGATACATGGGACAATTACCTGTAAATCAACTAAACGAGGTACATATGTCCGATGACGCTGAAGTCTGTTAATAAAATAAATTTGTCATGCAGTAAAATACAAAACAATTCCATGCATCATTAAGTAAAAATGAGTGTTTGTTAAACAACATGAAACCAAGGACATGAAATCTCAAAGGGGAGGTAATTTGTCTAGAACTAATATTTCATTCTACAATTTACCAATTCTACAAATCTAATGATACCCTTAATATTATTAAATCACTTTTGTTCCAATGATCATGTGACTTAGTGTAAAAACCATTAAAATCTGTCAAATGTCATCATACAATACATAAAATTTTTATCTACAAATGACAGGTGACTAAAAGCATCTGCTAAAAAATTTTCAAAATTCACATAGCCACTGCCAAAATAAGTAAATGTGGTACAAATAAACATTCTCTAAGCAGTGCTCTTGATGGGAGCAAAGAACATTATTCACAATGTTTGCAAAAAGTATTAAACTAAAACTTTAAAAAATCCGAAGTAGTATTCATTAGGCAGGTAACAGAAAAGAGTTGTTAATGAAATGTTAGAACAAACAACACTGCAATCTATGTTAGAATTCTCTTAAAAAGAACATTTTCCTCTTGCATATTAGCTAACTAACTCTTACAGCATGTGGCTTAAAATAACAACAAAGCCTTGATTATACTGAAGAAGAATATAACATCTTATTTCTCCTTTGTAAACATAAGTACTCCATTAAATATAAAAAAAAAATTTTTGAAGAAGCTGAAAAAGTAACATCATCTCTATTTAAGTAGAGATTCACATAAGATTCATTCTAAGGGTGGTATGTCCATATTTTGCAGCCTTTCATTTTAGTATTAAAACATCGAGTACCAGTATACACTATAAGTGATTTGAGAACCAATAAGTTGGAAAATAACAAATAACTGCTTATATATTTGTTCTAATGTTAAAGAAAAGAAACTGATGGAAAGATTTTTTTAACTATGTCATATTATTTCATTATTTCCTAACCTTAAATACAAGTCCTTTTGGCAATTTTACCATAATTGTGACATTGTAACAGTTGAAAGGATGCTCAGAAAGGCTGCAAATTAATGACTTACAACTTTTTTTATTTATTTACATGATTTTTATATGATCCTGTACTTAAAGACCATGTTTTTGTTGTTTTTTAATCTATTTTTATATTAAAAAAAAAAAAAAAACTGGGTAAGTCTTTCATGCAATAAAAATAACTTAATTTAGTAACTATATCTTTAATGCTGTTAATCATCATGCAAGATTAGTTTCTTTCAACATTTTTCAATCTAGTTTTGATGTCTGGGAAAATTGTAGCAACTCCTGATGACATTGTATATATTTTACCTAACAAAATTGACTTTTTCCTCATTCTTATGAAAACTTTCCTTGATTGGATTTTATGCCACTTCTAACAGTCAGGATTAACACCATTTATGGAAAAGGTCATGAAAGGTTTAAAAGCCCTAAAACTCTTAATACCAGTATTTGTCTGGGGTAAAATCTGAGCATGGAAATTAAAGATATTGAAGATTTGAATCCTTAAGTTTCATCAATTTTCTATGCTCTGATTTTTTGTTCCAGCAGCCAGCCAGCAGCCAAATGAAGTTTTCTTACCTTAAATGATAGAATTCAACATTTTTGCAAAATTTGTTAAATTTTTTTGAAAAATTAACCTTACTGATGGTTACGATTTGTCTAAATATTAAAACAGGATTTGAAATTTTCAATCTTATAAGTATATTCAAATAAAGGAAACATTTCTTTTTTGTTTTGGTTGTGTTGTTGGCTATTTTACAGCCATTCAGTTATATCATGGCAGTCAATTTTATTGGTGTTGGAAGCCTTTGTACCCAAAGAAGATCAAGGACCTTTGACAGGTAACTTAACCTGGTCATAGGAATTGTGAGTCCAGGGAGCTTTTTTGTATGCTACAAAATTGAAAACTCACAGTCTCACTGATTGTGCACATAATCTTAAACTACCACAACCACACAGCCAGCATGCACCACTCTTTGCGATATATCTTGCCCCAACTGTGACCAAGTTTAAATGTGTGACCATTCTTAAATGTAACCCAGTAACTGTCATACTTTCAAACATGAAAGTTTAATATGTTGATTTTGAGAGGTTTTTGGCTCTAACCTGATTGCCTGCAAGTGTGTTTATCTACAATAATTACATACAATGTAATTCATTAAACTACAAAATATATGTAAAATTTGAGGCAAAACACAAGAGCAGCCAATACTGTAATTGCCAAAAAAAGTATAAATAACTTTTTGACTAATTTGTTAGATTTTTCATTTTTAGACGACATTTGAGCAGTTAAATTCACTAAATGTCAATTTTTATCAAGAAAGGAAAATTCAGTATAACAGATATGATAAATATTGTTCACAAAAAATGTGCAACTTCAAATTTATATTTAATTTAATTTCTGAGGCTTGAAACAGTTCTTAATGAACCTATTCATTTAATTTGAATATAAATAGTGTCAGTAATTTTGTCACAACTGGGCAAACATCTTTGATTTATGATAAAAACTTCATTCTAACACATTCTAGCCAAAGCAATAAATGAAGCCACCATCTGACATGCCAAACATAGCTGAAAACTTGATCATATTGGACTATGGACTTTTTAACAATTATCAGGTATTATCATGTTGATATGGAGTGCAGATAATATGCTTTAAAACAGACCTAAAACATTTAATATTTTTCCTATATGTTTTTTTTTA
Source organism: Geukensia granosissima (assembly GCA_032357055.1). NCBI lineage: Eukaryota > Metazoa > Mollusca > Bivalvia > Mytilida > Mytilidae > Geukensia > Geukensia granosissima. The sequence goes on along the minus strand of JAULBM010311367.1, from coordinate 4,812 downwards.
AATTCAAGCATAATTTTCAACTTTCTAAATAGCCAACAGTATGTTTCTCTTTAACCTCTAATTAAGTCACATTTGTCCAAATACAACATTTCAAAAGCAACATAAATGCCATAAAACTGTGCAAGTTGCATGTACTTCACGTCAAATTCAATCCTTCCCTTTTACTTACAATATCAACATTTAATTAACAAAAATGATCTGTCCCCTCTCCTCTCTGTATAAAATAATAAACATAGGTGTTGACATATTTAAAACTTTACTAAGTTCCAAACAATTATTGTGTATTACTTGAAATTAATAAAAGTGAACAAATTAAATAAAAGCAGAACAATTAATAACTCAATATAGAAATTAAAAAAACATACAAAAGGACATTAACAAGGACAGATTTTCCTCACAAGTACTGACCAAACCCACAAACCACAATGTGTTACGTACAAATATACAGTCTGCGACGTGAAGCGGTAGCCCGAAGCCCGTGTCTAGTAGAAATTAGGTCGGTCTAGTAAAAATTGTTCTGTGATAGCCCGATCGGTCTAGTGAATTTCCGTGCAAGATTTAATGAAGTAAACCAATGTGCTGCAATTTTGTTTATTTCTAGTTACATAAATGATAGATTTTGTGTGTGGAAATAACATCAAACGATGTATAAGTTGTTTTTAGGTTCCAAACTGCATGTATTTTTAGATATCTAAATTTAGATCTGTTGACCGGAAACTGAAAGAGGGGTGCTCAAAAGGAAATTTAATGAATTATTCTATGGCTGATTTATTTACCTGTATATCAAATAGAATTTTAATTTTCTGCTGATGTTATAACATTACTGTTAAATCATCAAATTAAATTCCATATCTTAAATATAAAGTAGTCGTCTGTTAGTTCTCTTTATTAATTATCATCTAGGGAATAAAATGGAACAGCCCATAGTTGACCTGGTTTAAAGGTCAAAGGTGTTCTTGTTTTGACAAAAGCTATTTTTGGCTCAATATTAAAAGGAGGTTCAGCAGAACATAAAAAAAGGGTATCGGGATATTTCGGCCCATAACAAAATCGGCCTAAACCAAATCGGTCCATAGCAAAATCGGCCTTCACCAAATCGGCCCATAACAAAAATTGTACATACAACAATTATATTGGAAAAGGGGGGTATGGTTAATTTATTTACAATATAAATATGATTTTTGCCTGTCAAAGAAGTAGGTACGTTAAGCCCCATATTTGGCCTAAATTTTAGATTTTTTGACACAATAATAAGATGTTGAGAAAATGCTGTTTAATAACCGTCTTTTAATAATTCATTACTTTTTCTTGTATTCTTTTCGTCATTTTGACAAAATGAAAGGGTATATTGGACTATTTTGACGAGAATTTAACATTTTCGGGAAAAATACTTTTTGGAGGTGTTTTGTTCAAAATTGACTGATATGATCGCACAAAAACATCACGAAGATATTTTAACAAACATTTGTACTTGATATATCTTAAATTGTGCAAAGTTTGGTTGTGATGTTTTTGTGCGATCTATATTAAAATCGACTAAATAGTATAAAATTTTGCATCAAATTAATGAATTTCTTAGTATTTTCACATTTAAAGCATTTTCTATGTGTCATGTGACCAATGTAGAACTAATTAAACTAAAAATTCTGTTGGATTTTCTTTTTATAGACATTATTTAATACAAAAATATATAATAATAGATATTAACCAATTTTCATTTTTTAGTCAAATTCTTGGACCAAAAATGGGCCTGAACGACCCTCCTCCTTTTAGCCAAACCCCTGGGGGCATTGCCCTTATGGGTGAAAAAGTGACCCAAAACGATGGTCCTAGAACTCCTGCTACACTGTAGGAGATAGAATGTTGAAATGAAGTGCATTTCTTACAATGTTGATATGCTGGGACCACTTTTATGTAACAATGAGGGTAACAAAGTGAACTTGAAGTTTGATTCACTATTATTTTAGCAGTGAACCCCCTTCAGAAAATGTAGATTTTTAATGTGAGGAAACATGGAGGAAATTTTGAGAAAACAGACAATAAAAAATCTATTTTAATTAATTGTAAACTAAAATATATGAGTTCTTATTTTATTTGCTAGTTTAAACCACTTACAAATTTGACAATAAATTATCCAGTTATTTTTCAGTTCATTTTAAAGCTTTTAACCATTCAGAAGTTATTTTTTGAGATATCTGCATTTTGCCATATATATATATTTCCAAAAAGGGGAATGTGGGGTAAAAGCTCATAATTTGTGACTCTTTAACCACTATATCGAATGAAGCCAAACTTGTATTCATTCATTTGACAATAATTATGTTGTACTGTCAGGACAGAAAGGCAAAATTTGGGAGTTGACTTTCAGATTAGTCTGCACATCAGCTTTTTCTTGATAAATGGTTAACTTTTCAAGGACTCCAACAAAACAAAGTTGAAACATTTTCATGATTCATTATTCATGAATGCATTTTGACTTTATTGATATTAATACTTTTAAACATATTTTTAACTCATATTTTGTTAGTATTTTATCCTCTACTTATCAAGAAACAACAGATTTTTAGAATCATCTATGCCTTTATGTGAATGTTTACAAATGTCTGGTGTATATAATTTATGAAGTGAACTAAAATAGTCTTTCTTGACATCAAAATCTTAAACCTTGCAACACCATAGGCTCTTCAAGGGCTTTGATTCTATATATAATAAAAAATGAGTTGAAGGTATTGCCTTGGATCCTTATTTCAAATTAATTTAGAATTATTGTTTTGGATTTTTAAAATCCCAAATAAGCCCCAATTGATTCATAATTGTAGTTGCAATGTCAACACATCCTCGGTAGTATAGTGGTATTACAACCGTTTACTAACCGATGACTGGGGTTCGATTCCTCACCGAGGACAAGACTGCACTATGAATGGGGCTTTTAGAGGCGAGAATAAAAACTGATTGAATCTGAGTCGGTATAATGTCTTCCAACGGACGTGTCTTGTTACCAAATATCAAATTATTTATAAGAATACACAGTAAACAACAATATGTCCTTAAACAATGTGCATTACATAGCAATCGTCATGTTGGTTTACTACAAAGCAGGGTTCTCATCAATGTTTTAAGTTCACCGTCTTGTTGAAATATACTAGACATTAAGCAACATTCAGTCAATCAACACAATGAAAAAGAGCTTGAAGGTAATAATGATGATGATAATAATAATAATATCTTTATTTTCATATCACCCAGTTTCAATCCTTAGGGGGGGGGGGCAACACCACATCTAAATTTTGCAAACGAGCTTCTGTATCTCTTTGACATGTTTTGTAATAAATAACTTTCTGTACAGTATTTTGTCTTAAAATATTATAAGTTTGTAATTTCTTCCCAGTTTCTTGTAACAATAATCTATTATGCCACTCACAAACAAATTAGTCAAATTGTAAATTTTCAAGATTCCTTTTTGTATTTTTATCAAGTATATAGTCTAAACTTACATATGCAGCAAATTACATTCTTTGAGTTTAGAAATTACTCTATAACTCCAGTTTTTTGTCTTGCCTGCGATGACGTCACAAAAGCGAGACAGGTGTTACTTTCCGCTGGCGGCGTTAGTTTTTTTTTAAACCTATATATCTTTGCAACTATAAAACCTAGGAGGACCAGATTTGATGTACATATAGTTCATGTTATGAAATTGTTGATTAACAATATGACCTTTGTCCTTGACCTAATTTGCATATTTCAGTGACTTTAACACATTCAGCGTCAAGTTTTCGTGCTAAGATCCATTTCTCAGTAACTATACATGGCAGGTCAATTATATTTGGTTTGCTTATGCATCATTAGGAGTACATGTCAGTCTGACATATGTCTTTTGTCCTTGACCAAATTTTCATGGTCCAATGAATTACTCAAGTTTTCATGTTAGGATCCATTTCTCAGTAACCAGGGAACTATACATGGCTGGTCAACAATATTGGGTATGCATATGCATCATTAAGAGTACATGTCAGTTTTGCATATGTCTTTTGCCCTTGACCTCAATTTCACAGTCCATTGACTAGGGTCAAGTTTTCATGCTTAGGTCTATTTCTTATTTACTATAAGTTGTAGGTCAACAATATTGGGTAAAGCTTATTGCAGGGTGTCAAGTCCTCATACATTCCTATATTTTTCCTATATTTTCTGGAAATGGCGGCTATATTTGACCAAAATGTCCTATATTTCTTATATTTTAATGAAAACAACAACAACAAAAATTTTAATTGAACAATTTGATGCATAAATTGTGCTTTAACTTTAAAAAAAACATGATATTAAACCATAAGGCACTTATGTTGATACTTTAATATAGTATTAAGCTTGCCTTGTATAGCAATATTTACATCCATGCCAAAATTAACTTTTTATGAATGGATTATGACTTAAATTAAAAAAAAAACAAATTTAGATTCATATTCATTATCCTTTGTTTTTTACGTGGATGATTGTTAAACCCCTGCTTGAAAAGCAGCACATACAGATGTAGTGATTGGGGTAACTGTCTGTACTTCCTTCGCTAGTTTTATTGGCTCCCCTGCGACGAAGTCGCAAAAGTGAGACAGAGGTGTTACTTTCCGCCAAGGGCGGTGTTAGTTTTTATGAAAGCTCTAGATCTCTGAAAGTATAAATGATAGGATGACAAAAATTAGTGTGCCAATAGTTTGTGATATGAAATTATCAGCAAACCACATGGCATTGGTCCTTGACCTTCTTTGCATGGTTCAGTGACTCTTAAAGCTCCAGCGTCAAGTTTTCATGCTTAGGTCAGTT
>JAULBM010311346.1:0-14084 GCA_032357055.1 Geukensia granosissima | reverse complement strand
TTTTAGAGGACTAGTGCCTCAAGGACGGAGATACCTAGTGCCTATTCTTTCCCCGTCACAACCTTTGAGAAGGGGAGTTCGAGTATTTATACATCCCGTTCGAACTACCGGACGCCCCTTTAACAGAGGTTCTACCTGCAGGCGGAGAAATCGAACGGCTTATTTCTATACCTCGGCCGCCCTCGGGGGTCATTCGTAAATCTAGAACACCTTCAACAAGCCAGGGAAATTATAATCATTCTGTCTTCCCATAAACAAAGTTTTTACAAAATGATTAGTGAATAGAACAGTATTGATAGCTTTCAATTTCTCCAACTGTTGGTGTGACTTTGATTGCACATGCCAACGTTAACCTGCACAAAAGCCGCAAGAATGCCCCTATCAAAATTAGTCAATCCATTCATCCAGTATATTGGTCTTATGATTGAAGACCACAGTTTCTCTGGTACGATTATTTCCTGAATGTCCATCCATTTAACAACCTTGTCTCTGTTTTCAAATGTAATTCACACATTGTTCTAAATTGAATGGAACAAGGCATCACTTCTCAAATGAGACTGTTGCGGGTGAGTACTATTTACATATTTAAGAATACATTAATTGTCTTAAATTGTCTAAAAGAAAGAATAAGAACATTTATAAATTGTGGATAGAGTTTTGTTGGACCTGCAAAGTTGTGTTCCAAAAAGATAAGGAAGCTCTTTTGAACGTAGAATTTGGGGGACTCTGAGAGAAAAATAAAGGCAATATTTTGGATTTTTATCAATTTACCCATGAAATTTTTTTCGATGGACAATTTTAATTAGGTGTTTGAAAACCGTCACAGCCTGTTAAAATCATTTTGAAAACAATGACAAATATGTTTGCATGGAACGTACAAAACCAGCGATACGAAAATGTTGATGGAAAAGAAATAAATGTGTAAGTTGCATATGATTTAAATAAGCTTATCATGTGCACCAAATACTATAAAAATAGTAGTTTTGAAAATATGAATGCGCAGAAAAAACATATTACTATAAGATGTGTCTGTACAGATATGTATCATCTGCACTCAATATTATCTTCTTTTATAATTACCATGCTTTATAACAAGTTTTGAGTTAAGTTTTTGAAAATTAAGTGAGTAGTTTCCTGGAAAGGTTATTTGTGTTACTGCGCAAAAACTACAACGTCGAGCCCTGGAGACCGCTCCGTAGACTAGTCCAGTGTAGACTACCCATGTGAAAGACCATAAGTCCATAGTTCAAAGGTACAACTGGTCACCTCCTGTCCTTTGAACCATGGACTTATGATCTCTCACATGGATAGTCTACATTGGACGTATATTCAAAAAGTACAAAGACGATGGACATTGTACCATCCAATGCAGTCTAGAGATTTCGAGGTATTAGCATATCGGGCACACACATACGGAGTGAGATCAATCTGCAATTACGTAAGATGGTTAAAGAGACTGGCCAGCGCCTTTTGTGCATTACTGTATGGCATACTTCGCCCATCATGGGTTATCTCCGATGACAAATTGTGTGATTGAAATGAACCGCTGGACAGAAGATCTTAATCAGGTCATTGCAGAGACAGAGATGCCATTCCTGGATGTGGTCAATGGTAGTGAGAAAGTCAGGAAATGGAGATCAGTCTCGAAATGCCAATTCGTTCCGGAATTTGAAATTATTAGCTTAGTAGCATAGAAATTTATCAGAAATGTCAAATCTGAAATGTGAAAATAACCAGAATTGACCAGATTTTAGTATATCCAATTTCTGTATTTTTATTATTACCAACTGCAAATTTTAATTTTCGCGTTGGTGTCCGGATCAAACTTCTTACGAGGACTTAAGAGCCAGAATGATTGATTTATTGATTGTTAATTAACGTCCAGTGGCAAATAATTCAAGCATGTTCAGGACGATAACAAGATAAACAATACATCAATATGTAGACTGTGAGCAAGGGAACGGTAAGGGACTTTTAGAATGCCAATGGAAAAATTGCGGGGTGGATGGGGCAGAAAATTTTGCTTTGTAATTGGCCGCCTACCGACCACTCAAAATGAGCTGTTACAAGGGGTCTTTAACGTGCTTAGGACGTGGCATTTCCTAAACACGGGGCGTTTTTAACGTCTACCTCTTGACGGATTGTAAATTTATACATCCCCCACAATCAGGGATGCCCCTTTTAGAGGACTAGTGCCTCCAGGACGGAGATACCTGGTGACTATTCTTTCCCCGGCACAACCATCGAGAAGGGGAGTTGGAGTTCGAGTATTTATACATCCCTCTCGAACTAACGGACGCCCTTTTAGCAGGGATTCTACCTTCAGGCGGAGAAACCGAACGACCTATATCTATACCCCGGCCGCCGTCGGGGGTACGCAGATTAGTTTAACGTTTTATAATACTTTGAATTTACAAGCAGGATAAAGAAAGAGATCGAGGTTATAAATATTCATGAGGCGTAATGGGCCAATCAGAAGCTTGCGGGCAATAGATTGCTTCAGTGGGCATTAGGATCGACGTTCTATTGCCCGATTCACGAAAAAAGTAAAATAAGGGTTAAAACTGAATTATATTAAATAGATAAGTAATTCATATACTATCAGGTAATAAACAGGACTATAAATATTGCATTTTTCTCAGTCTTCTTATTCTTTCAAAATTGAAAATATCATTCCTTAGTTATAGGATTTATTATGAATATGTGCCATTAAATATGGCTCAACTCAAAAAATTTATTTTTAATACAACCAAAAAATCCTTGGTTTGAGGGGTTGTTATCTAAAATGAGTGACAATTCCCAAAATGGTTGGATGTGATTAAGGCCGTGTCTGTTTTTTATTTGTTTTCGTCAGGTTAAATTTTCAAAACCTACCCGCCAGTCCGCACGAAAAACACACAAACACAAAATGAGTACAACTTTGACTGCTTACATATTGCATCAATACAGCCTGTATTTCCTGCATATATCAAAGGCCGTTATTTCTACATAAAGATTATCAACGATAGTGATATGTTTTTGAGGATTTAGAGAAATTCTTCTCAATACTACAATCAGACAGATTATTTTCTATGTTTGTTTTCGGCATCAAAAAGCTTAAAACCTACCGGCACGCGGATGCAAAACAAAGAAAAACAATTTTGGCATAACCGGTTTAATGTTTATTTACACTTCCTCTTCTGACCCTTGCCCCAGTCCTCTATTACATTTTTCCCTTCTTTTTTATTTTTATTTTTTCCCTTTTCTATCTGTATTTTAAAGGTTTCTTATTAGGCCTATTGTATTTTGCTACATTGTTATTTTTCGCATTGAAAAATGTCCGAAACAGTTTGTTAGTTTAAATACTTCGAACATATCGCATCGAATCCTTCTTTATGTTAGAGTTTGTACAAATGTAACTTTAATTTCTGAGTTGGTATTTTAATCCGTTTCACAACTGAAAGTCGTAAGTTGCAAATGTTTTACTTGATTTATAAGTAGTTGCATTTTGTGAAACGTTCGCGAGACTTTTCTTAATATATCTACCCATATCTCTAACAGCTCAGCGAGTCAGGTGCTTCACCGGATTTCATAGTTGACAGGAATTTTTACATCTTTCGCCATCTCGGGTTTCCATAAAATAAGACAATCATCTGTGTTTTCTGCATAAGTACAACAATCAAAGTTTTAAAATTAATATTTGTCCTTCTTTTTATTTTGTCTTGTTTTTTTGAAGTGACGCGAGTTTTATTTTTGTTCAACTTGTCTCTGAATATCTGAATCTGAATATGTACAGCATTTGTTTCTAGAATACCATTCCAAAAGTAATATATTATACTTTTTCCTTTAGTTTCCTGTTATTTTCAACAGCTGATATTAAACGTTACTATTGATTTGTCACTTTTAACAAGTGGGTTGCAGCATTCCGGAAGTCACAGTTGAGTTGACCTTGCATATATAGTACTCTAGTCTCTATCTTTTCTAAATTGAAATCGCTTATTCTTGGGTTCTTGATTAGTAAATAAAAAATTCTAATTGTTATTCTTATTCTTATTGGACTGTATTATGCTGCATAAATATCATTAAAATGTTTCAAAATATCATTATAGTATTTAAATATGTTTCGCAGCCATCTAGGAAACTTCGTCGGCCAGTTTATATAGAATATCTTACTTTATCCAGTGGATTACAAAAATATTTCAACTAGAGATCGTAAAAATTTAAAATTTTAAACGCAAGACTTGTCGAACTTATTTAAAATTTAACAATCGAGAATTGAGAAATATTGTAAATGTTAACATACATCCTGGAATGCCTGCTTCTCCAATGATTCAATGGAGAATGCCTATGAAAACATTCCGAATAGATTTGGCGGGAAACAACTCAAAAACAATTTAACCAACATGATGTTTATCAAAAATTTCTCCTTGGGCTAGGAAAGGTGAAAATACACGTGAAATCAGAGAAAAAAACTTATTCAAACAGATTCTTGAAAGTTAGTAGTGATCATTTTGCTTCACTCCTCTTCAAGTTACAACGATCGAAACATATCTATATTGGCTATATCATCTTAAGTGATGCAACCATATCATAGAACAATATACATTATACGTTAGAGTATATTCGAATGTTCTATATGCAAAATCATCGCACGTGATAAGGTTTGTCAGTTACCTAGAGATTTGTGTCCAGTCTGTTGTGTTGTGACATAGAAATTCGTGTCCATTCTGTTGTGTTTTGACATTGAGGTTTGCGTCCAGTCTGCTGTGTTGTTTAATAGCCTGTTGTGGTTTGACATAGAGGCTCGTGTTAAGTCAATTGTTGTCTGACATGGAGGTTCGTGTCCAGTCTGTTGTGGTCTGACATTGAGGTTCGCGTTTAGGCTGTTGTGATCTGACACAGAAGTTCCTGTTTAGTCTGTTGTTGTCTGACAACAAGGTTGGTGTCTAGTTTTTTTTGTGAATTGACTTAGAAGTTCGTGTCCAGTCTGTTGTGATATGACATGGAGGTCTGTGTCCAGTCTGTTGTGGTATGACATAGTGGTTTGTGTTCAGTCTGTTGTGATCTGACATAGAGGTTCGGTTCCAGTCCGTTGTTGTCTGGCATGGAAGTTCGAGTCCAGTCTGTTGTGGTTTGACAGAGGTTCATGTCCAGTCTGTTGTGTTCTAACATCGAGGTTCGTGTCCAATCTGTTGTGATCTGAAATAGAGGTTCCTGTTCAGTATGTTTTGGTCTAACATAGAGGTGCATGTCCAATCTGTTGTGATCTGTCATAGATGTTCGTGTCCAGTCTGTTGTGGTCTGAAATAGAGATTCGGTTTCTGTCTGTTGTGTTCTGACATGGAAGTTCGAGTCCAGTCTGTTGTGGTTTGACATAGAGGTTCATGTTTAGTCTATTCTCGACGATTTATTCCATTATTCGTATGAAGGCGACTTCATACAGAGCCTTCTACGGTGAAAAGAGAAAACGTTGGCTCAATCTTTGGGTTTCAAGTTCTGCTATATAGATGATGTCATTTCGCTTAATAACTCTAAATTTGGTGACTATGTTGACCACTGAACTTGAAATCAAAGATACTACAGGAACAGTCAGGTCTGTTCTTACCTAGACTTACAATTTGAAATTGACACTAAGGTTAGGTTAAGAACAAAACTTGTATCTTGTATTAAGTTTTAATTATATTTGTTATTGGTTTCCAGTATCGATCTCAAGTGTTAAATTCATTTCAACCGATTTTTATAGTATGTTTTTCGTTGTTGTTTTGCCACACCACTGTCCCAGGTTAAGGGGGAGGGTTGGGCGCTCACCAACAGGTTTAACCCCGCCACATACTAATGTGCCTGTTCCAAGCCAGGAACCTGTAGCCCAGTGGTTGTTGTTATTTTGATAGTCATTTATTGTTAAATGTTCACCATTTTTGCTTTAGATTAGGTCGATTATTGTTTTTTATGTATAGTTTTACAATTTGCATTTCATGCCACATCTATTTTTACATTTACGACAAGAGAAGTGACTTTGACTTTCCGATTGTAAGTTTTCCGTTCGTGATTAGCAAAACTCCAGCCTCACCTGCATACGGAGTGTATATTTTTCAGTTGATATGCCAGGGCTTGTGCTGCCTATCAGGATTTTTTGATAGAGGGTTGCCTCTGACAAGAAAGCTACTGAGCCAATGGTTTCTCAGGGAAAGATTAGTCATCATTCCGGAGTTTTTCGGTTGCCATTATGATCTGGTTGACCGGTACGAAATATCCATTTCACAAATGACAATGGATATCTTTCCACTGTCGTGAATACAAAGCCGTTCTTATACTGGTTGTGACTAACATCGATTGTGACTATACACCGGCTTATCTACTGAGTATTACGACGTGTGCCACTAGTGGCGCAGGAGTTGCTTACCTTTCCGGAGCACCAGTTACTTACACTTCCGGAGCACCAGAACTAACCCTGGTTTTTGTAGGGTTAGTGTTACTCCAGCTTTTCAGTGAAGTGTTGTGTGTTCTATATTTGTCTTTCGTTACATTTTTTATTTTGTTTGTTTTCCGACTTAACCGATTTCTGTCTGCCCCTTTGGTATCTTCGGATTCCTTTTGTGGTCTGACATAGAGGTTCGTTTCCAATCTTGTGTGGTTTGACAAAGAGGTTGGTGTCCAGTCTGTTGTGGTCTGACATAGAGGTTTGTGTCCAATCTTTTGTTGTCCGGTTGCATTGTTTTACCTTTAATTTTCAAGATTCATTGGTCTTATCATTTCCTATTTTTTAACGTTCTAAATTCTCGACATTGATTAACAGGAGTTATTGGTGTAATTCAAACGTAAAATGTTAAGTGTTGTAATTAAATGGCATTGATGTTATCTGTACAAAATGTAAGTTTTAGGATATTTGGAAATGTTTTTACAATAGTGAAGATGTATTACTAATTTTCTTCTTCCTGTTGTAGTGGAGATGGGGTTTTGATTGAAGGAATTGTTAGAAGACGTTCTAAAGTGTCCATCCACACGCCCTGTGGAACAAAGGTATTTATTTGCTACGTTTTGCCCTTCAGAAATTTTACCTATTTACCATATTAGAATCGAAATAATTCACGGCAGCCAAAAATATGTTCAGATTTTACAATGGGCTCTCGTTGTTTAAACAAATTTTATCCCTCGCTATTTGATGTGAAAACAACTCCATCCCATTAAGCGAAAGAAAACCAAAGTACCAGACAAAAGGGGAAAGTCAATAGACACGACAATATCGAGAGCACGAACAAGACGGAACATGACAACCAAAGTGCCAGACAAAAGGGGAAAGTCAATAGACACGACAATCCCGAGAACACGATCAAGACGGAACATGACAACTAAAGTGCCAGACAAAAGGGGAAAGTCAATAGACACGACAATCCCGAGAACACGATCAAGACGGAACATGACAACCAAAGTGCCAGACAAAAGGGGAAAGTCAATAGACACGACAATCCCGAGAACACGAACAAGACGGAACATGACAACCAAAGTGCCAGACAAAAAGGGAAAGTCAATAGACACGACAATCCCGAGAACACGATCAAGACGGAACATGACATATATAAATTAAAAAACTAAAAACACTAACTATGAACAATGCGGACACAATAAATAAACGGGGTGGACTCAGGTGATCCGGAAGGGTAAGCGGTTCCTGCCTCTTTAAAGATATTCGCCACATTTTTCATTTTTCAATCCGGTATTAGTCATTTCAGGGTAAAGAAGAAAGTTTCTTTGGATTACAACATCCAACCAGACGGAGAAAGCGAACAGTTGGCTGTCGTAAAATATATCTTAAAATTAATGAAAAGAAGAAATACTGGTACATAGGTAAAAAGGCGGGTCTCTTCCTTTAACCCTGAACAAATGCTTCACTATGCCAACAAAGACTCACTGAAAGTCACTGTACCATACCATTAGACACCTCTTAAAGTTATTAATCAGATCATTACAGAGTTCCTAAACAATTACTTCAACAGACCATCAAAGTTTTCTTGTACAGCTATGCTATAAACCATTAGTGAATCTCTTAACGAATATCCAAAATGTCCACATCTTTCTAATCAGTTACTTCACTCAACATCAAAGTGTCCCTGTACAGCCATGCAATTTTTTAAACAAGATATGTTTCTTCACTGTTTGAATCAGATTTTCTTCAAAAATTGTCACGGAAAAATAAAAGAAAGTTAGCCATAACCTTTAATATCGTTTTCGTTATACAGATGTTGTTCTCTCACTGAACAATGCACGATTCGTTGATTATCTTCACTTCATATACCCAAAATGAGCTTGAAATTAAAGACACAACAGACACTCCCAAGTCTGCCTCATACTTTGATCTCCATCTAAAATTGGACGATGGGGGAAGGCTTACACAAGCCTATTATATAAACTTTGACTTCAACATTCCATTAGTAAACTTCCCGTTCATTGGCTGTAATATTCCAGCTGCATATATATCTCTCAGCTGAAACGTTTTTTCAAGAGGTGTCCAATATGTAGCAACTTTCTAGACAGAGTTGGGTCTTAACATAAAAACACGAAAGACTATTTTTGAGTTTTTGGACATTTAAATTACCCAATTGGTTAAACCAATAAAGTGTCCATTTGCTTTACCATACTACCAACAAAAAGTAAATTTAAGACTAAGACTCGGTTCTCCACCATACTAAAAAAGCGTCCCTATACAGTTACTCTGCAGGGATAAAAAATTATTCAACAGTTATTCTTTCAGACTACCAACGCGTCTGAACAGTTACTTCAGAAAATGTCTGATTAGTTTGTCAACCACGTCATTAGTGTGGCTTTTAACAGGTTGCTCGACCGAACCATTGAAGGATCCATAAAAAGTAAGGGCTCCCCGGAATCTGTTCTATTAAAAAGTAAGGGTTCCTCGGAGTCGAATCTTTAAACAGTAAGACTTCCTGGTCCTAGCCTTATAACATAGTACCTCGGACGTCGATATTTACTGTTTCTGTTATTAAATACTATTTATTATTCTTTATTTTTCCTTTTTATTATTTGTTGTTTTTACTATCAAGCTGCCGCCGCATTACACATATAATAAAAAATGGCAAAATCCCAATGAAAACGTAAAACATGGGATGCTAAGTTATATGTCATAGGACTATCCTGGTCCAAGGTTACTCGACCAAACCATTGGGGTTTTCTAGAAGTCTGTTCTGTTAAATAGAAAGGGTCCCTCACAGTCGAATTTTTAAATAGTAAGGGTTCCTGTCTTTATTTTGCTCGACCAAACCATTGGGGGTTTCTATAAGTCTGTTCTGTTAAATAGAAAGAGTTCCCTCATAGTCGAAACCTTAATTAATAAGGGTTCCTCGGAGGTTGTTCTGTTTGTTCCCGCTTTGTGTTTGTTTTGTTTTGTTTTGGTTTTTTTTTTTTTACTTTGTGTGTTTCAAATCTCTCAATACTTTGAAACTGATCCTACAGAACAGACATTGCAGCACAGGGTTAACCTTCGTTGTGATATCTCTGCCTTTTCTTTGCCATTACAACTTACTAGTAATACTTCATCACAGTATAGAGAGGATGCGTACGTTTTATTTTTTCTTGAGTATTTAAAAATAACCAAGTGTAAGACAAAAACACAGTTTTCGGGTAACTTTTAAATTTCGAGCAAGTCTCACTAAGCAACACTTGTAATTGTTGAATTTATTTTCCGCTTTGATGTTTCCTATTTTGGTGTTCCAGTAAATCTGTTCCTCAGCCATCATTTCATTCATAGAACACTTTAAGGCTACTCATTACCTTAAAAGCCCTTCTCGCGCTAGTAATGTCATTATGTGTACTTTATGTGGTAATTAATATGGCTAAGGTGTTTGTCAATTTACCAATTACTTTCTGAGAGGAAATCTGAAGATAGCATCTGCCTAATACAAGCTTGTCTGTTTTAGTTTTATATTGTCGATGTAAAAAGACATTATGACATTATTATTCGTCATTCAATACTTATTATCCTATCTGACAATCCAGAGAAATATCTGTAATGACAGTTCTCTTCCCATTATTTCCTTAGACAAATCATTTGTATCGAATTATCTGAAGGTCTTTGTATTAGGTGAAATGTAAACGGCACATTTTTATATATGATTCGACGAATTTTATTTTCTCCATTACTTACATAATCAATAAACGTAAAATGGTAAATTTGACGTCCAATCGAACAAACCATTTGTATGTTATCTACAGCGAACATTAGGACTGAGATAAATTGTCATTATTATATACTTGTAATCCACTTTAAAACCAATTCCAAAGCCATAATCAGCACAAATTATGCATACCAGAATGGTTTATTGTTTCGTGAGAAAGGCAAATAAAGGACTACAGCTGCAATATTCTAAACACCGATTATTATTTAAGAATGCGTTTGGGGATATTTCATATTCGTTGAACTCTAGATTTACTTAACTTGTTTTATTTTACTTGGGTAAGGTAATTTATTAGTCATCAGGGGGTAAGGTCAGGCACATAACTATAGTTTTCTTATTTCTGTATTACTGGTATATTTTATATATTTCCATACTCATTGTATGCAAGAACAATCAGACTCTAGTTCGAGAAGTAGAGATCTATTGACAAATCTCAATATTCGTAAAAACTAAGAACACTGTACATTGTTTTTCTTTGATTTTTCCGTTGATTACTTATTGGGGGAGGCTTGTTATCCCATTACATTAGTATAACCCCGCCACATGTCTCATGTGACTGTTCTGTGTCAGGTATTGTGATAGGTTTGTCTTTGTTGCGTGTACATTTTTGATAATATTCAGGCGAGAGTCATATTATTTTACGTGTTAATGTACACTACTATTTATTTTGGAGCTGTTTAGGGCCTGTTCACTCTACAATAGTTAATCCGGATTAACTTAGGTAAAAGTGGATTAAGTCACATTGCATTCACACTAGGTTTGTTTTAATCCCGATCAAGTTAATCGGGATTTAATTGTAGTGTGAACGTTGATTAAATATTATGTCATAATGAGAACGTTATTTGTGGTCATTTGGTTTCTTCGTTCGATTTTTTCCGGATTATGGTGAATTTTGATATGCTTTATGTTCACTACAAGGAGTAACCTGTTATCAGTAGCATTATAACGAAGACATAGGAAAGCCGGAATCCAAACGTTCTCAAGCGGGAAAGACATCTGCCATGTGCAGTACAAGGAATGAAGCTTTCTCTGCAATTTTATCATTTTTGTTCAATTGTTTGTTTTAGGCTAGATACTACCTGCTTCATTTTGAACTACACAGAGCACACAGACGTAAATTTGACACAACGGGAAAAGAAATAACCCCAAACTTCAGCGAAACTCAGAAAGTTAGAACAGGGTATTTGAATACATACAGTAGGTATAACTTCTTTTTGCTTTTGACTGCGTTCAGTTAAATAATTTTACGAATTGGTACATCCCTATGGTAAATATCATCTAGTTACATACCTGTTATCTGTTGAAAAGGAACCATTGTAAGCCTGTCCTCGGAATGTGTTTAGATATGATGAAATATCCTCTTGGTTTGACATTATAAAATGTTATTAAATGTACATCTTGCTGTACCAGAGCATCTAAACCTACTCAAAAAACCTGTTTTGAAAAGCTCTTGATTTTTTTTTTGTTTTAGATTACAGATTTTAGGAGCCATTCCCTGAATTTATAATCAGGTTAACAATATTGATAAAACTGATGTTTTATTAAGCATATGTGACTGAATACTAAACATGTGAAAGATCGAAGCTAATTAAGTTGGCATTATAGATGAAATCACAAGTTCAATTTTAATCCGGATTAAGTAAAGCCACAACACCAACGCTAGTGTGAACGCACCGGGTTATTATTAGACAGTTTTTCTTTCATAACTTTTTTACTCTTTCAATCAAACTCTGACATAAAGATTTAAGATAAAGTATTAAGATTTACTCGCAAGCTGCGTTAGAAAATGCTTTCACAGACAGTTTTCTTAAGACAGACGCACCACTTTTCTTTAAAATGAGAAAAGATCTGTTTCAGAGTGATAAGTGGTCTGTCCTGAAACAACCGAATAACACCTACAAACAATGCTTGTTTTGGCCAAGCTGGTACACTAATTATAATTCAAAGAGATAAGAAAAGTGGTCTTTCATGATAAATCCGAATCACATTTGCGAAAAATGCTTATTTTGGCCAAGCTGGTACAATATTTTTTTAATCCAGAGAGATAAAAAATATTGTCGTGTCATGTGAAAATCTTATCACACTTGCGAAAAATGCTTATTTTGACCAAGCTGGTACAATATTTTAAATGCAGAAAGATAAGAGTAGTGTAATGTCATGAGACAATCGAATCACACCTGTGAACAATGATTATTTTTGCCTAGCTGGTACAATATTTTGAATTCTGGGAGATAAGGATTGTTGTCTGTCGTGAGAAAACCGAATCACAATTGCGAACAATAATTTTTGGCCAAGCTGGTACAGTTATTATAAATGTTCTTTTCTCTTCCTCATCGGCTGGACTTGAGAACACAAAGAACACGAAGAGAGCTGAATGGAAACAATCTTTCTTTACGTCAACTGCCAAGTGTTGTTCTTTCATATATCATAAATATATTTACTGAATGAAAATAATCCTTATAGCATGTGGTTGCATAAAGTTTTAATGGGTATGTTTATTATAAGACCTGTTTTTTGTCCATGTTATTCTTTGAAACAAGGCGACATCAGACTTACACACAAAGGAATAATTAATGATCTGGCATAAGACAACCGATCCTGGTCTGCTATTTCTCTAGAGATTCTACTAGAATATTTCGCTTTCTAGAAATGTGTCTCACAACTATATAAATCGGTAGCTGAGAGAAAAGAATTAAATATATCCTGCACCAAAACATAAACAGAATTTTAGGTTATTTAGTTTGCAAGTACTGTTGAGTTGTTTGTTGTTAGAACCAAAGGGTTGGCTTTCACGCACACGGAGCTAGTAATACTGTCTACATTTCCAAGATGTTTATCTGGTGTCTCTGAAGATGTATGTACGACATTATCCAATGCCATCTATGGTCCAGGCACACCACTCTGTCTAACTCGGAACGAAATTTTAACGTTTAACAGAAAAGTTGAGACATGTAGTAGAGAGTTTCAATTTTTTGGACATCAAGCTTTGCATCGTTACTACAATCTCCTCCTTGAACTAATGAAAAACTTAAGTATTAGTTGAATGGAGTTTAACATTTTAGACCCCTTTTTTATTTACTTTACATACTGATTAGTTTACAAGCAATTTCCTAAGTAAGTCAAATTCACTATATTTATTAAACATTGGCATCAGTGGATCATATGTTGGAGGACCAGAGGCCCCTAAGGTAATTTACGAACCCAGTTTTCAGACTTGTCTGACATTAACATTATCCAATAATTTTTTACAGAAATTTGCAATTGTTTAAATTCTAAAGCATTTAAAAATGCGGATAGACTTCGAGACGTATTACAACTAGTAGTTGTCCCTTCCGCTGGATTTGGAAACAGAAAGGTTCATGAGACGATGGGTACTTCTTTTACCATGTTAAGATCTCAGACTTCCTATGGTTTGGTTCTTATGCTACTGACAAGTGATTCCTCATTGAAGTGTACATATAGCGTATGTTTATTCACCATTTTTAAACACATTGGTAACGGCGTATTTTTAATCACTGATTCGATGCTTCTGCTTGGGGACCAGATGTCTCCGGGGGTATTCACCAGCCCAGGTGTCAGACTTGTCTGATATGAAATTTATCGAACAATGTTTTACGGAAATTTGCTGCAGTTGTTTAAATTCTTAAACACTGAAAATATGGAAAGACTTCGAAACGTATTGCGCAAAGTAGTTGTCCCTATCGCTAAACTTGGATTTTATTTCGATTTGTTTGTATACGAGTACTTCTATTAGTATATGTTTAGATTTCGCTTTGGTTCTAATGCAACTGATGAGAGGTCAATCCTTAAAATGTACATATAGCTTATCAAAACTCGCCATTACTGGTATCAACCGAAATCAAAAGTCAACAATTGTTTTATTAAATAACTAGAAAATCCCCAGCTGCTTCCTTAAGA
>JAULBM010311335.1:0-14085 GCA_032357055.1 Geukensia granosissima | reverse complement strand
TTCTCCGGAGTTTGTCAGTACTTTTACATTTTTCCTTTTCCTCGAATATCCCCTTGGTATTTCTTGACACATTTTATAAGCTGATGCTTGGAATGCGAGTCTACAAACGTAGTTTTAAGTTAATTTTAAGTTCCGTTCCGCAACACTTATTTTACGGACATAATGTTCAGCCCTTAAAATTTCAAAATTTCATACAAAAACTGTGTTTTACTTTTCTAAACCTTTTGTCTGACTTTGTAGACTTTTTGCTGATATTTGGTAAGTGGATTTACCACCACGAATAACAAATTTCTACAAAATTGTACACCATTAGTAAACCTGTGTTTTATTTCAGATTAAATGTACGATATGCTGCGCTGATTTTACCGACATGACAGCCCTTGGACTTCGAAAGTATTAAAGAAAAAGTTTTTCCGCAATTATATCTGAAGTCCTGGTTTGTGGTATGTTAGTCTACCACCATGAGTTAACAATCATGTTAAGTTATGACGAATGTTTCAGTCCTCGAACTTCAAAAATATCTTAGACATTCTTTAGCACGTTGTCTTCAACGTTTGCGGATATTGAGCTTCATGTTAGCCGGTAAGTCTACGACTATGAGCAATTACAAAAACGTCAACTCAAGCAAATTAACTGACTTGTAGCTGGTTAAATTGATAGAAAACAGATAGAAATGGACTTCCAGCTTCCAAGGGTCATTGTCAGAATTGGAATAGTAAAAGTGACTAATCTATTGAAAAAAGAATTAAAAATAAAATCCTCCAACTAACCCTACTTTATTTTTGTCCGATTAAAAGCAAAATATTATGTGCTCTGACCGAGTTCACTGAGGTTCTGTAATTCCACTGATTATCGTGACTATAAGCAATAGTGTCACTGTGCGCCTTGTATGACAAGAAGTTTAAAATAACAAGAAAAGAAAGACTTCTTAATGTATATTGCAGAACATGCATGTCTAGCAATAACTTAAATTATTATAATGATCAAAAGAATGTCTTTCAACAGCTTTCGGAAATGCTTTTCTGACATGGCCATTTCATGCAACAATCCATTTTTTGTACCAACAGAGACTTTGCTTTAAATGAAAATTGATTTTCGTTGTTTGAAGTCATTTACTTAAATATAGTTTTTTGTTTCTTAACAAATATACAAGATTGTGTCTTCCACACTGTAATCATGCTCTAATGTTATCTTGTTTTAATCATCATAAACATATAACTTCCGGACCATTACCGGTTTTTGTAAATGTTCCTCGGAATCACTGGACATATTTCAAACCACCTACGTGACAGCTGAATAAGATTAAATTAAAGGTTAGGATAAAGAGGAAAATGATTAATCAGTTTATTGTGATCTGTGTTTTACCAATGTGACTGAAGACGTGAAACAGAACAGAGACAGCTTATTATATGCATTGGAATTACAATTATCATATTTATAAAGTAAACCTTAGAAATCGCATTTCGCAGCATTGACAAAGTAAATGGACATTTATAAGTAATTTAACTTGACTGAACATCTATTGTTTTCTTGAAAGTGCAGTTGCTGGATATTTCAATCCTTAAGTACAATTGTTTTAATGGGAATGTAGCTTTATTTCATTTAAAAATGTTATATTGTCAGTGTTAATGAATGGTTTTTAAAGAAAACTTTATATATTCTTATGAATATAATCGAATGATAATGACATCAACACAACTCGGTCATATCTGCGTTATTAGTAACTATTAACAAGGTTTTTGTTTCTGTCTTTTTGCAAAACGTCCTAAGATTTTGCAGAAAGAAATCACAATGGTTTACAGCAATATCCCTTACATGCATATATCATATATTGTATTGGGATTATCAACATGTTCCACTAATGCAATATTAATATGGATTGTTTTGAGAAAACGCATCTATAGATCTATTGCTAATATTGTAATTGTAAGTCTAGCAACATGTGACTTTTTACTGGGAGCTTTGATTGCACCCGTTGAAGTAATTCATACACTAAGACCAGAAATTCCGGTTGTAGGATACGCATGTCTAGCTCACCAAGTTGTTATGATATACTTACCACTTGTGTCCGTTTGTCATTTACTTCTTGTTACTTTGGATAGGTTCATTAAAATTGTGTTTCCATTGAGATACTTTGATATTGCAACAACGCGACGTGTTGTCATAGTTATAATAGCGGCTTGGGCAGTTCCTCTTTGCATATCAATGTTTCCTTTTGCTGGATGGAAAAGTAATAACAGTGGAAATAAAAATGACACTAGATGTGCATCGCTTGACCTATTGCCATGTTCATATATAGGATTCGTTTTCTCGATTATCATCTTAATTTGTTTACTCATGATTATATTGTATAGCATTATACTAAAGATTGCATTTCGGCATGCCAAGCAGATAAGGTGTGCTTCACTGGAAATATCAATGACAAAGATTGGCAAAGGAGGTCGGGAATTGAAGGCTATAAGCGTGTTGGTGGTAACCCTGGGATATTTTATTATTTCATGGACTCCATTTACTGTTGCAGTAATTGAACAATGTGTTACTCTGAATTATCCAGTTTACTGGGTGGCATCCGTATTTCTAGCTTACTTCAACTCAACCATAAATGCAGTAATATATGGAATGGGAAACCGAGACTTACGGACTTCGTTGAGAGAGGCCTGCTGCAGACACAGTCGTCGAACTAGAATGGAGGTACCCGACACTAGAATAACAGCAATATCATATGATAAAACAATTGTTATAGAAACAAACTTCTAGATTATCAAAGCATTTTAAAAGTTTTTATTTTTGTGTATATAACTGTTCAATTTTACACTATCTTATGTGATTAAAGCATTAAATGTATTTTATCATTTTTTTAACAAAATACAAAGTAAAAGGACACACTATAATATATAGGAGACTTACAGAAAGCAATTACCCGATCTCACAATACTGATTTTATTTTCAATGCTTTAAACAACTATCCACAGAAGTGTGCCTAAAGTGACGGTAAGTTAAAAAATTTCCCTCTTATTTCATGTATAAATTTTCATTTTACAAAGTATTATGATTAAGTCATTTCTTATCTGATTTTGTTAATTTTTAGCAATGAATGGAATAATAGGAACATTTTAAAAAATCATCTTCATTCTTATCACAGTACTGTTTATCGTATGAAAATGAAAGGATATGGGTTAAATGTCAGAAAAACTGTACTACCACTGAAAAATCAGAGGAATTTACAAATCTACAGGTATCCACAAGGCCTTCAACAAAGGTAAAATATTACTCTTTGTAAAAAGCTCTAAAACGCCTTAAATAAAAAAAATATGTGTTTCTGTAAATCAATACTGCTCGTACCAGAATATTATCAAAATGTACATTTAATAGAACAATAAACATATGACGTTTTACGGTGCAGAATTGTGCATCTTTTATCAATATTTGACAAGGATTGTAAACTAATTTGATTGGAATCAAGATAATATGATACCATTCCCTTGATAATTTCTGTTTATAGTTTTGTGGCAAATGTTGTTATGAATCATTTATTTTAATTGCATTTCATTTATGTTTTGACTACAGATAAATTTATCAAATAATTAATACCACATTTTAACTGTTTATCTAATAAACTATTGGGACCTGTAACTTATATGTTCAGGGTTACCCTGCTTTTGTCAAAGGTGTTACCCTTAACGAAATGTGTTAACATTATTACCGGTTGTATATTACAAGCGCCAATGCTCCTTGTACCTCCTACTGACAATAGTTGATTTGAATTGGTAGGAGTGACTTAGACCAAAACTGCTCAGACTCTATGATATTTACCTCCTTGGTGTGCTGGTGGGTATGTACAAAATGTATAATCATTTTTACTATTTCAATGTTTGTTACCTACCTTGTCAATGGTAAGTTTCATTTCTGACTTGCTTCAGATTTTGAATTTTGAATTGTGTCCAAAATTTTTGTTTTATTGAATTACAATGTTTTCCTGGTCGATGCAATGGGTATACTGCGTTCAAATTAATAGGGTCTCAAGGGGCTTAAAAATGTTTTATCCATAGAAACGTTTAGATTCCAGTCGATTACTGAATATTTTTCCATTCTCGAAAGTGATATTATTAAAATCATATAAAAACAGATTAAATGTTTCAGTCATTCACAACTTACAGTCGTATATATATATACGATGTTCGTGCGTTCGGAGCTTCAATACGACTACTTTTCAAGGTCATTTAGTGCTTATTAACTAATGCAAAACATCCATCCTCTGTTTTAGCGCCATGCCCGTTCTTGAAGTCCCCGGGATTATTGCCGAAGTTGTCTCCTTAGGAGGAGATTTCAATATATCGTCCATGATGATTCACTGAAAAACCGAAAATATAACACGTAAAAACTCTACATCAAAAGACGAAACAAAGTTAAACCACATATGGGGAATAATGACGTCAACATTTCAGCTTTTTGTTTAAAATCTCCTGGTTTTTGTAGGGTTCGTGTTACTCCAGCTTTAGTTTTCAGTGTAGTGTTTTGTGTTCTATGTTTGTCTTTCGTTTCATTTTGTTGGCCATGGTCTTGTCTGTACTCCGACTTAACGATTTCTGTCTGTCCCTTTGGTATCTTTGAATTCCTTTTATAACAAAGGCAGGCCAGAGAATCAATACAGCTGATGTTATGTTTGAGCTAGGAACATTTTATCAATGGCTGAATGAAATGGCTTTCTTCGAAATATATAGGGCATTCATTTATGCCAACGACTGTAGTTTTCTATCTCTTGTCTCATGTGTCTGTGCTACCATTTAAAAAAAAGAAAATTTGTAACTTATTCGTACATGCCGTATTTGTCATTAACATCTTCTCTGGTTGTTTGTATAACTTTACCTATTGAAAAACTCTGTAGCTTCTTTGTACTTTTTGCCCTACTTTTAATTTAAAAAAGCGGATATCAGCCATTGTACAATAGTACAAGCATAAGTCAATGGCTCTTCAATAAAAGCCAAAAATATCTATAATAATTTGTAATTTCCATATTTAATGCAAATGTTTCATTAAATTCTTCCTTGTAACCATTCTTTGCTGTTTCCATCAGTAATCTCAGATAATTGATTTTACATGGCAAAAAATACAGTTAAAAGATTTTAGTTAACAGTTAAGTTACTACAGTTATGAGTAAACTTGGGATATTTCCCCCTTTCAGTGATTATAGACTACTTTTATACAATCATTCACTTGTTGTCCGAATGAATTAACGATTCACGAAAGAACAATAAACAACGTGAAAAGGTGTGCAACGAACCAGCTTATATACAATCAGTGATGCATGTTTTAAATGTATGCATCAATAACATTGATTTGCACGTACACATGTAGTCTAGTACCTGAAATGGAAAGTCATGACTTCTAAGTTTCAATTTTCAATACCTTAGCTTGCAGTGAGATGTTCGAAATGGGTGAAACAATATACCATTTTATTGAACAAAAATAATATGAAATTAAATGAAGTTTAAAAATACTGCAAGTTTACAATGTTAATATCAAAATGTTGACATTGGTGACCTTTGATCTCTTCTTTATTTGTCATATCTGATAAGAGAAGGTTTTAAGTTCACATTATCTTGAAGCCAGTTTATACAGACAACATGCTGGCTTTCTGTCTGGTGATTTCAGTAGTCTGGTCTGGAGGTAGGATCTTTACAATTTTCTACTTTACCATGATACCATGATGATTTACTGTTTGACAGTCGAATCCCTTGTTTCTTAATACATCCGAACTACAAATAACTTTCTTCTGTCGTGAAGAACTACTTTGGACTGTAATTGCGAATCTTTCTGACTTTCATTCAGGTCATTCAGGACAAATTTGACTATTAAACATAAAATTACCAATCTCCGAAACAGAGGCTATAGTACTTCCTTCGTCAGACATATAACGACTACTGGAGGTTTTACTGGAAGCTAGGAGACTCTGTTTCGGAGATTGTAAAATTACAAAGTAGAATCAAATCTAGAGTGGTGAGAAAAATCACCTGATGTTGTAACAGAACTTAATTCTCTCTTTGTTTGGTTATTTCCTGTCAGATTTATGATATCACAATGCCTATGAAAGTAACAGATAAAAAAAAAATTAAAATTATAGTTAAGTCAATTTCATTTATGTTATAAAAGGAAATCAAAGGGCAAGATACAAGGAGACAAGTCGACAGACACGGCAATAGACACTTTTACTGATGCTTTTTAACGCTTGCGTGGAAGCAGCTTCCGGGTGTACGAAAGTCGACGACACAATAGTTCTGACGTCAAATTTATTTGTCCGCCAACGTCATTTTTCCGGGAAAATATGCTATTTTTCACGCAAAGTTACAGGAACGCAGTAACAGTAAAAGGGTCTATATTAAAATGATGAACAAGACGGAACATAAGACCTAGTGTACATAAAGAACTAAAAACCAAAATACAACATGTACAACCATGAACAATGCGGAACCTTTCAAAAACCTAAGCGTTAACGCTGGTTGTTCGAGAGAGATTTTCTGTGATAGCTCTTGAAGTCTGAACCATCGAGTTAAAAAATTGATCGACACGGCTTTCTCCGTTCTTTTTGAGTTATGAATTAGATCTTTTAGTTTTAATTTGAGATTTTCTGACGTTCTCGTTAACAGTCCAGGCTGGTTTATGGAGTAACCCCACCTGTGCGCCAGGTAGACATACTATTGTTCATCTGTTTGAATGGAAGTGGTCTGACATTGCAGCTGAATGTGAACGATTTCTAGGACCATATGGATACTGTGGCGTTCAGGTACTTACGTCTTGAATAAAACAAACCACTTTCACTCTATCAAATAATGCTATACATTTATTGTATGTTATATGGTAATTTCCAAGTTATTGGTACATCTATATATTGATCTGCGATTTACCTTTTTACAAAGTTTCGATTCTCGTGTATTTATTGATTTACATTTTCTATACTTTTGATATAAATTCTTATTCTTTCAAGATTTTAACGGCCAATGTACTTGAACTTTATGCTCTCGTCACAATATGGCAGTGGAGTAATAAAATCAATTAATCAGTTTAACCTGACATATCCATCTATCATGTTAAAATAAGGGTACCGAAAACAGGCAATTTCCAGGAGTGTCGTATGTTAAAAAATACAGTTTGTTTTCAGTTTGTATAAAGGAAGTGAAATATTTCATATAGCAAAAAATTGGAACAAGTTACATGCTTGTCTTCCTTGGACTCACTATGTGAATGAGATTTGTTTCTGTTCTTGAGGATACAACGGGATTAAAAGCTGGTCGCCTTTCAATGGAATTAAACGATTTCATATAAGAACCGTTACGGAATTCTTTTTTTATTGTTTTGCTCGGAAAAAGCTTAATAACTAGATGCTCATAAGAGCCTGTAATCGTTCACCTAGCTCAAAAGTCTTATGAAAATAGCTTTGTATTTTCCTTATTGTTTGCATTAAAATAGCGAGTAAAAACTTGAATTTGGATCATTGTAAAATCAAGCCAGATCTTGATGATTTTATTGCTTTGGAAGTTAAAGCCTATTATTAAACGCAAATAAAAAAGACCATTCCACTGACGTTTTACTAAAACGTTCTCGGAAGTTGCAGGGAGAGTTTCTTTAGAGATGTTGTAAAATATGTTTAATGTTAAAAGTAAGCCAGACCATGGATGCAACATTGAACGACACCTGTTAAAACCTAACATGCATTTTAAAGTAGAATATCTCAGCTTAATTCTCCCAAAGTCAGGTTCATTTTGGCTCAGTGGCTTCAGAAGAATTGACGAAAATGTAAAATTCCCGTAGGCTTAATATTAAATAATGTTCGGCTATTGCGGTAATTTTAGTTGACATAAGGAAGAACTGGATCTACTTTTAAAAGTGAATCATTGAACCAATTTAGAAATGTTAGGTTTAATTTGACTCAATTTTTGCAGGTTAATATAGATAAATGTTAAAATTCTTATGGGTATAATATTGAGAAAGTTGGAATATGTCGGCAATATTGGATTGCAACTGGCAAAACCGAACATAATTTCAAAGGGACTCTCCAGGAACAATTCCTTTTATATTTAATTAAAAATTGTCTCAGTTGACGAAAATGTAAAATTCCATAGAATTACCTTATAATATGTTCGGCTATCATGGCTATGGTAGATAACGCTTGGGCAAACTGAACACAACACTAAAGTTCGATTAAAATGGGCTTAGCGATTTTATAGGCGTCAACGAATATGTTAAATTCATACAGACTTCATGTTAAACTTTGTTCAACCGTGGCGGCCATGTTCAATGTTATTCGGAATACTCAAAGAAAAATTTTAAAGGGGCCACTCAAGGAGAATTAAATTCACATTGATTTAATAAGCTCAGTTTTCTGAAAGTGTTATGAAAAATGTAAATATTTCCAAACGGTCTTAAATAAAACTATGTAGGGTTCCGACAATTATATTTTCGTCAACTCCTCCAGCACCGATGAGCCAATTTCAATCAAGCATGCGCTTTAGAAATTCTGGCATACATATGGTAATGGAGACAATTTTAATTAATCAGCCCTTTAAAAATTCTGGCATCCAGTAAGGATGCTAGAATTTCTAAAGGGGACCGTTTCATTAAATTGGCTCAGTGCTGCTGGAGGAACTGACGAAAATGTACAATTGTTTTAAACTCCAATAGGGTCGGGTCATATCAGCCATATTGGATTGTTGTCAGTATAACCGAACACAAAGGGAACACGAAGGGAACTGTCCAAGAACAATTGCACTTATGTTTAGTTGAACATATTAAAATTGGCTCAACGGTTTCAAAAATGTAAAATTTACAACGACTTAATGTTAATCTATGTCAGGCTATTGCTGCCAGGTTTTAAGACTTTTGCAAACGCTGAACACAAGTTTTTTAAGTGGGACACCTAAGGAAACATTTCAGTCATAAACTTGTTCTAATTGGCTCTGTTTTCTCAAAGTAGTTATGGAAAATTATAAAATTCCCATAGTGTGAAGTGTTAAAATATGTCCCTCCATGGCGGCCATATTGAAAAAACACAAGTTATAAAGAGGACCTTCTTAGTCAGGATTACTACCATATATGGAAAGAGGTCATGGAAAGTTTAAAAGCCATAAAGTTCCCAATGTTAGTTCGGGGAAAAATCTTAGTATGGAAAGTAAAAATATTGAAGATTTGAAAAAAATTCAAAATTATATCAATTTTCTTGCTAGCTGAAAAAATTATCTTACCTTAATAATAGAATGTAACAGTTTTGTAAAATATGTTTTTGTTTTAAGAATTGTTCAATACACTTAACATTTTTTTATGATTTGTCAAATTGTATTTATAAGTATGTGCACATTTAGGAAACATTTCTTTTTACGGTAGTGTCGTTGACTGATCTAAGGACCAATCATCCAAAATTAGTAAAAATTGGCTAAGCGGTTTCAGAGGAGTTGATGAAAAGATTCAAAGTTTACGACTACGACGTTCGCAAAATGGTGGGAATTGATCACAAGTCATTTTAGGACAGTAAATTCAAATCTAAAACAAATCGTGGAGTATGACAAAAATCCGAACGTTTAACTCAACATATCATTAAGGTGAGAAATTAGAACTCTAAAGAGATAAAATGGTTACGAAAATTGTGTCTTAAGACGGATTTAGTTTTGCCACGTAAGAGGACCTTAGTGCTGTTTACTGTTCACTTGTTTGAAATAAACTTATGTTAACTTATTAGATCACTTGAAATTGTTGTGGAATTAAGGGTTTACAAACCAAAGAAGAACTGCCCAAGAACTGAATACTGGTGAAAATGTTTATCTAGGCGTGTTGGCACTTTAATTATTAAACCATCTTTGTTTATTTTTTTATCATCAGTTGTGCAAATTACCCTTCCCGAGCACCTGAACTCACCCTGTTTTTTGTAGGATTCGTGTTACTCCAGCTTTAGTTTTCAGTGTAGTGTTGTGTGTTCTATGTTTGTCTTCGTTCACTTTGTTTGCCATGGTCTTGTCTGTCCTCGACTTAACGATTTCTGGGTGCCCCTTTGGTATCTTCGAATTCTTTTTACAAGAATGATTAGTACAAAAATTTACGTCAGAGTAGTCTTACACTTTTTCTTTACAAAAAAATCAGATTATGGGGAGTCTTTTCTCTGTATTTCACATGGTATTTTATTCTTTACCTGAATCCTATGTGGATTTAAGCTTTCTGTAAAAGATAATTGCTAACAGTTGAATGACATAATTTTTCATCTTTTCTTGTTATGCTAGAATTTGAACAACGTCTGGATTTCTCGGGACACACTACACTACGTTCTCTATTGATGTCGATGTTTTAGGAAACCATACACAGTTTTAATTGAGTTTGGTTTTAAGTAAACACTTAGCAACAGCGATGGAAGGACTTTCACCCTGCTATCACTTGTTTTATTTATTATATTATTTGTATGTATAGACGGAAAGAGTTAATATTGTGACTATACACCGGCTTTAACTACTGAGTAAAACAACGGGTGCCACTAGTGGAGCAGGAGTTGCTTGGCCTTCCGGAGCACCTGAACTCACCCTGGTTTTTGTGTTCGTGTTTTAAGTTTTCAGTGTAGTGTTGTGTGTTCTATGTATGTCTTTCGTTTCATTTTGTTGGCCATGGTCTTGTCTGACTTAACGATTTCTATCTGCCACTTTGGTATCTTCGAATTCCTTTTAAAGCCAATGCATTGACTTAAAATGTCTGTTTTATTGTGGTATCGTTACATCGATGTCCACATTTTGGGGACAGTTGAACGCTCACCATCATGCTGTTTTTCTTGTGTTTCTTAGTGTTTTACTGTTGTCTTTTTATTTTTTTAGCTATGATTGGTCTATTTTGTTACATTAACTTTGAATAGTTTTACACTTTATGCTTGAAGGGTCTTTATACCGCGTGGATTTTTGTTCATAACTGAAGGTAAAAAACTGTAGATGTTGAAATATGTGTAATTTGGACTGTAATAGATGGCCGAAAGACTAACAGTCATTCATCAGTTCAGTATTATATTGACGCAGGAAGACAGAAAACTTAAGAGAATAATAAAAAATTTAAAAAAAAACTTAATGGGCTGACGAAAATCGAAAAATTAAAAAAATAAAAGCATGACCAACAAAATTAAATGAAACACAAAGATTAGAACATTAAAATACCGAAAGTTTTAAGCCTAAGTGAAGAAAACCCATTTAAACGAAGCGACCACTAACTGCTCAACTAGTGGCATCAGGTCTTTTTCACACATCCTATTCATTTGACGAAATAAAACATTTTCCAACTCAATATATAATGCATGTGTTTTGTATTCTAAATTTAGACTTCACCACCAAATGAAAATAAAGTGGTCACAACACCAAATCGTCCATGGTGGGAAAGGTATCAACCGGTCAGTTACAAGTTAGAGACAAGAAGTGGTAACGAGGCACAGTTCAAAGACATGGTACACAGATGTAACCAAGCGAATGTCAGGTTAATAAAACATTTACAATCACGCTCACCTTGTAAAATATATCCATCTTAAAACTTTGTTGACTTTGGCTAAATTGTTTAATACATTAGTTCGACAACAACAGAATCTCAAAATTAATTTTATGGACTTTCTTGTAAGATATCAGACTGGTTGGTGGATTAAAAGGAAAACTATTGTTTTTTAATTTGTATTTTCAATTGGGCTGCTTTGGAAAGCTTACATGAAAATTAACTAAGGGTTACCAAAACCTCTAAAGACTGTCTGACAGTTTTTAAATCGGGAATATAGAAAAATACACACTGCAACGCGTTATTATACATTTAATGTATGTAATATCACACGTTTGTTCACTCAAATAGTTTTATTGAAATTCTTCTGTCTCAAATGCGCTATATATAACGTCCATGAAGGTTTAGAAGAGTTTTTTACGTTTAATCACAGGAAATAATAATAACAATAAACCAAATGAAAAGCGTAATACAATTAAACTGTTTGACCAATGCTTAATATAAAAATATCACCAATCCTTATTTTCGCATTTTATTTACCTTTTATTATTCATTTAATGCTGTCTCATTTTGACAAATAGACAGGAAATTTATGCTATTAATATCGCCAAAACACCTTTTTGGAAAAAGAAAGATACGAGGTATATGGCAAAGAGACCAAACTTTATCTCCATAAGACACGAAGGAAATTGTTGGATATAGAGGTCCTCACAAAGCTTCGACAGAGGTAGAATCACACTCATTGTAGTGAGCTCTTGATCGAGATAGCCAAAATTAAATGCAATGTTTTACAAACCAAAAACTTCGTCTCCCGTCTTGTGACAGACATATATTATATATGCCGATGTTTAGATATTCCAAAGTTTAAAGTTTTTGTTATATTTAACATTACGCTAGTACGTCCAAGCATTCTAACTTTAGGGTAATGATAGCATCCGACTACAATTTAGCATCGCAAACGCATCATTTCTCCAGTTTTTTCCATTTTAATACGTTTTTAATTCGATAAACAAAAACAATATTAGGAATATTAAAGATGCAAAACGTCATGATTAAAAAGTATCGGTCAAAGATGCACGAAACCTGAGACCTACATGTTGGAAATAATGAGAAAAATAGTATCTTTCCCCAGTGGGAAGGCCAGATAGGTTGGTCTCAGACCCAAGGGCTAAGATATCTGTGTCCATTCCGAGGCTCTGTCGAGGGATAGACACAAAGTTTAAACTTTGGACACCTCTGGGAACTGATACTTTTTCTAGCCAAATATTTTTATTTTTAATTTTGGAAAATCAGCTTGAGTTAGCATTATTTATTTAGCCTCTTTATTGACTTGATCTATTAAGTCTAATAGACACAGTTTTGACATTTCTTTTTAAAACTTGTTCAGTTTCAAATATAAATATATTTCAAATTTGAAAAGTGTTTATTTCTTTATTATGACATTTATTTCCAACTCAATAAAAATTTGGCGCCAAAAAGAGTTATCTCCCATACGTACTTCCTGTCTTTTGTCAACATAGCAGCTCATGGAAAAATCAGTTATTCTGCTTAAATTCTTAAGGAAAACTTTCAATGCATGTTTTCATTAAATATCTCCAAGGTAAGTTGTTTTAAACTGGTAAAATAAAATAAATTTGCTAAAATCGTTATGAAGTGGAGGTAGCCATTTTTTCAAACTCATGCGCTTACGTTGGATTGAGATACAACTAGGTCACGTGGTGTGCAAGATCTGAATCTAACACCACCTAAAGTACAAGACGAGAAAATCTCAGACACCCTAGGGTAAGATTTCTATCGTTCTCTGACGAGGCTTGCCGAGTTGGAGAACGATAGAAATCTTACCCGAGGGTGTCTGAAATTTTTCGTCTTGTACTTTCGGTGATGTTTGATTCTTTTTCTCACATTTTATATCGTTAATACACATAACACTCGCTAAACGCCATTATGGCCATTATGCAACGTCACAGAAAAGGAGCGCGAGCAAAAGTTGGGCTTTTAAAAAACCGGATTATTTACACAACTTAAATACCACAAAAAACTTTAATTCAACATTTTATATTATAATAAGCCTATAATAGTTCTCCGAATGAATTTAAATCACAATTTAATCGATATCATAATAACTTTCAATGCAAAATGAATTTTGCTGGAATAAATGCGTGTAGATTGTCTTACACCCCTCGGTGTAAGACATAAAGAATCTAACACCACCTAAAGTACAAGACGAGAAAATCTCAGACACCCGAAGGTAAGATTTCTATCGTCTTCTAACGAGGCTTGCCGAGTCAGAAAACGATAGAAATCTTAGCCGAGGGTGTCTGAGATTTTCCGTCTTGTTTTTTTTTGTGGTGTTTGATTCTTTTTCTCACATTTTATATCGTAAATACACATATAACACTTGCTGAACGCCATATTGTTTACATTATACAACGTCACAGAAAATAAGCGCGTGCAAAAGTGTGCGCTTTCAAAAAATTACGGAAGCCCTGGAGTGCCACGCAAAAAAATAATTTTTACTTGTGCGCACGAGTTACTATCTTGTGCGCACAAGTTACTATCTCGTGCGCACAAGTTACCTATCTTGTGCGCACA
>JAULBM010311324.1:0-14086 GCA_032357055.1 Geukensia granosissima | reverse complement strand
AAGATACCCTTATCTTATAAATGTTTCACATCAATTCATTACAATTTTACTTCCCCTGGAAATAAAATATACAACATACAATATGCCTTTTAATGTATAAAACGGATCTATTATAGAATAAACAAAATTTAAACAACTGTTTTACCTATGATTTGACCCCCTTCATTTGGATATTTTCAGAGGGATAAAAAAAAGGAAGTTTTGAAATTTCTGTTTTGTTGAAAGATTAAAATTTATAAGAGGTTGGTTTCTGTATTTTCGTAACATTAATAACCTAGGAATGTCAAGTTTTCTGTTCTGTATCAGATGTGAACTTTTGACAGTGTTTGTTAAGAAATATATTTTAAATTTGTTACAGCCAAGCCATTATATGAAAAGAGCATGCCAATATTTCCACATTTCTTGGAAGTTCTGTTTTAAGAATTTTACTAGCTATTGCATGCATTGCATTTTCTGTGTTGTATGCTCTTTTGAGAGCGTGTACTGCTCATTGGAGTGAAAGCTGTTTAAGCATTAAGTTTAACATATAATAGATCCCCATCTACTTGCACACATTTCTTGTACCACTCTTTGTAAGAGATGGTTTTATTATCTATTTTAATGTTTTCGTTATACCACAATGGTAATTTTAAAAAAAAATTTCCCATGACAAATTTTATATATTTTTTAATCGTATCTCTCCAGGCCTTAAGAACCTTCTGCAATAATATATTTGTGCATTTCTTAGCCGATTTCTCTATGTATTCATAACCAAAATTTGCTAATAAATCAAGATCTATATTTGTAAAAAGAACTTTTAATTTGTCGTTAAAAAATAACTCTCCTTATCCACACCGCCTTCAGTGCAGTAATACATGCTTTCAAGTTGGTCATATTTAGACCACCTTTGAAGTATTCTTTGATCACAATTTCCCTTTTTACATTACCAATAGGCTTTTGCCATAAAAAAAATTGAAAAACATATAATTAGTAAGTTGTGGTATTGCAAAAGTTTTTATAACGGTTATTCTTCCTGTAGGAGTAAGATTTCTTTTGCTACATTGCTTAAGCAGGGATTTTATTTCTATAACCTTTTCTGTCAAAGTTCATTTAAACATTTTTATTAGATCTACATCAAAATCTAATCCAAGATCTGAAAACTTAATTTTTTCTAATGATAAATTCCAGTCTGGAAACATAGTAGCTTTGATGTACTTCATGCTTCCTCTCCAAACAACTTTTTTGAAAAGTTTATGTTTAAACCAGAGATCAGAGCATAACTATTAAGTTCCTTCATTGTTTCTTTTAGTGAAGTTTCTCCTCCATCCATGATTATAGCAGTAACATCTGGAAACTGGGATAGCTTTTCTATGTTTATAATTTTTAGACCTTTAATCTTTTTGTTGTTTTTAAGATGTATTTCTAAAATTTCGGCACATAAGATGAATAGATAAGGGGATAACGGGTCTTCTTGGCGACAGCCTATTTCCATAGTGAAAAATTTGATAAGTCACCACCCTGATTTACTGATGGATTGATATTTGAATAGAAGACCTTTATTCACTTTTGAAAAGATGAGCCAAAATTTTAAAACATTAAGTAGGAAATCCCAGGATTGTTAATTGAACGCAAAATCTATGAAAAGAAGAAGACCAGGTAAATTGTTTTCCTCGTCATATTTATTGCATTAAACCATATAGCAAACTGGTGTTTTCTCGTAAGAAGCTTCAAAAATAAAACATGTTTAATCGGGAGAAATTTAATTTTGAAGAACTTTCTTTACACGATTTGCTGTACTGCCTGAGGCAATTTTATAGGATGTATTAAAGAGTGTAATATGTCTCCAGTTTTGTAAGAATTATCTTGATTTGTCTTTCTTAGGTAGACAAGTAATTACTCCCTTTCTCTGAGTTACTGATAACTGTCCCTGTTCAAACCCATAATTTCGAGACCTAATAACGAACTGGCCTACTTCCCCCCCAAAAATTTAAAGTGTTCTGTTATTAAGCTAGACGACCCAGGACTTTTATAATCATTTTTCATGTTTAAAGTGTGTGGGATGCCTCCTCATAAGTTATTAGACCCTCCAACATGCTTAAATCTTCATTACTTAGTTTATTTATAGGAATATTTTTAAGTTCTTTTTCCGGATCTATATTCTTATTAGAGGATATTTTTTAGTGTATAACATTTTGTAAAATGATTGTATTTCATCTAAAATTTCTTTTTGTTAGCTAATTATTTTGCCATTTTTTTTGAAATTTTGGAATAATCTTATTTTTAAAGTTTTTAGATTCTAGGTTGCAAAAATACTTAGTGGGCTTTTCACCTTCAGTAATCGATTGTATCTTTGATCTTAAGATACTGTCTGGGCACCGGAGTGGTCTTCAGGGCTCAATAGGGGAGGCCCTTTCATTGGGGGATTGCCAAGTAATAATACGGAAAGCTTGACCATGGACCATAGTGGGTGACGTGTTTGGAGAGTGCCACGCTCTTGCACGTAAAAGACCCATTTGTAATTTTCGAAAAAGAGCAGGTAAATGCTGCTACAAAAGGCTAAATTTTCGTCCCTTCCCATCACCCCTTTTTTCCAGTGGCATTCAAAAACTGTTGCCCTGTTGTGTTCCATCCCACCCCTTTTTTGATACTGATAATTGTTGAACTTGTTCTCGTCCTGAATATGCATGAAAAATGTGTCACTGGACGTTAAGCAACAAAAAATCAATCGTAAGATACTGCCTTGAAGATTTTTTATCCGATAGATTCAAGTCCCTTTTTGAATTTCAATGTTTCCCAAAGATTGAGAACTATTACACATATTCCTTTATAAATTTTGTATTTCGTTTATAGATTTGTAGCTTCTATAGGATATGGTGTTTCCTCTTATTTCCATTGGAAGAGTTTTCAAAAGCAACTAGTCATTGATATAAAAAAATATTTCAAAGTTTGGTATTTGAGAAACATCATCATATTCATATTGTGGAGCTAGATATTAAGTCTTTACTTCCAAAATTTTATTTTTCACCATATCTAGATATTCTTTATTATATAATAGAGAATTTTTAAATTTTCAAAGGTCTTTCACTCGCTTAAAATCATTAAATGTCAAGTTTAGTGTAATAATAGAGAGGTAAGTTCTGTAACCTGTCTCTATATCTGAATCTTTTAATGAAGGTAGCAGGTTGTCTGATATAGGAAAGAACTCAAGTCTTGATTGTTTTAATGGAGATTTTATTCTCCAAGTATACCTCTTTTTATCAGGAAATAATTAGCGAAAAGGATCTACCATTCTTTCGTTATCTTTGATTTCCAGTACTTTTCGCTTGCCTTTTCATTATTGATATTTGTATAATTATAATAATCAATTTCTGGGTTTAGTACAAGATTAAAATCTAAAAACATAATAATGGGTTCATTTTCAAAACTATCAAAACATTCTAAAACTTTATCTTAAAAAGAGGGATTATCATGGTTGGGCCCATATACTGCAGTCAATGTAAGTCTGTGACTTGTATTATAACATCTAAAATTAAAAAATTACCACCTGTATCCTTCTATTCACGATGTGCAGTAAATTCAAAGTTATTGTTGAAAAGAATAGATACTCCCATGGAATTGGAAGAGAAGGAGCTGAAAAAAAAACATTTAAATCCCCATAAGTTTTCAATCAAATTTTCTTGAGACACTGTGAAGTGAGTATCTTGGAGGCATACAATGTTATAGGTCTTATTTTTCAAATAATTAAAAACATCTTTTCTTTTATTTATATCCCTAGACCCTTACAGTTCACCGGTAGAACTTTAACACTTTCCATTGACATGTACTGCTAAGAATAAAGAAAAATTATTGTTCATTATAACTCTTCGTGTAGGAGTCTTTCATTAGAATTTCAATTCTACTATTTTTACATATTTTTACAAAGGACAAATAGTGTTGATATAATATGTGAACGCTTATCCATGTAATATGCCTGTAAAAGGCGGTCTTTGAAAAACCAGGTGATAATTATTGGGCGGGGTTTTCTCACTTTGATTGACAATGAAGTTAACATTCAGAGTAATAATAACAATAATATTGTATAATCCATGTAATACGCCAAATATGTCCCAAGGTAAGAAGGTAAAATGCACTCCCCTCCGGGTCATGCATTATGCCATCAATCCTTGGGACATATTTTGGAACATTACACGGAAAACACAATATTGTTGTTAATAAACATGACCAAATTGGCAAGAAAAACATACAATTGTGGTATTGATTATTAATAGATATATTGATACTTTACCTTGTGTTTGAAAATTGTTATGTTTTTAACTGTAGCACTGTTATTAAATGTGTCAAGAAATACCAAGGGGATTATTTTTATTATTGTTCAACATGACTTTATTGGCAAGAAATCATACAATTTTGTCATAGGTTATTAATAGATATATTGATAATTTTCCTTGGTTTTTGAAAAATATTTAGTTTTTTCTGTAGCACTGTGATATATTACAATTAATTTAAACCATTGCTATACGTTGGATGTATACACTATTTATTATTGGAAAATGGCATTTTTATCATGTTCATATTCAAGTAAAGACATATATTTTTTAACAAAATAAGAGCAAAGTCTTTTTCCTGATTGAGCTATCATATATTAGTGGATTGTTCTACAATCTGATTCCTGTGTTCAAGTACATACATATATATTAAACAAAAAAATTTCCTGTTTGAGTTATCATATATAAGTGGGGAAATTCCACGTATGATATTACCAACTCGCCATTGTTCTACAGTCCGATTCCTTTGTTCACATTCACAATCGTCCTTTTCACTCAAGTGACATGAAGCCAATAGGAACGTATCTCAATTGTCATTGGATATAATGCATCTATAACAGAAGCACTGATCTTTACTCGGACACATTGCGTAAATGATGTAAATTTGGTAAATTTGAAAATGGAATTTACTTGTCTTGTTTATATATTTTTGTGCTTTCCGGCTATAAAATACCCGTTTGTGAGAACACAAAATAGTACCTCATTTGAATTTTCATATTCGAATTGCACGATACATGCAACAGATTCAGGAGTAAGGGATAAAATTGAGTTATTGTTAGAAGATGGTAACAAGATACTTTTCATTCATCTTTCATTTCCTAATCAACATAATCTTTTTTCTGACGAGTATGTTGGACGCTTGTATAAACCCATGGATTGGGTCCGAACGACTGGTAGACATGGTATCCGCCGTCTACTTTTGCCACCTGAGTTTGAACAATTATCATTGTCATCTTTATCTTTTGACATTGAATATGTTGATGTTGCTTTAAGACAAGAACCAGAACGGTGTACATCATTTTTCAATACAACAACCTTGAAGGAAAAGTTAAGAGAACTTCTTTTATCCGACTTTGAAACAGCAGAACAAGGTAGTTTGAGCAAACATGAACATATATGCAATATGCATATACATAATGACCACTCATACGCGAGCTTCTTTTATCAGTGTTGCCATATGGACACGGATAATGATATTGTTTGTCAGGACATGATCGACGATTTTTGGGTTGATGTTGTTTTCGTTTGCATAGCGATTATAAATATTTTGACATTAATGTTTTTTCCACTTTTAATTCCAACACCACTTTACAGGAAAAAGTACGAAACAGATGTTTATGAACATACTCTATCGAAAGCTCTCAAACTACGTTTAGTTAAAACTGATCAAGCTCCACTCTCTGATAACAACAGGAATAATGTTGTTCTGAGCAGTAATTTCAAGCACATGAAAAAATTCTATGAATTCATTAACAAACTCGAACCGAATAAGATTGTAGAAGTGACTACAAATAAAATTAATATCGTTGTACAGTACCGAAGGCTTGTACCAGAAAACTATGATCCGGCTAGTATCACAGACACGTTCGTTAAAATGTTCTTAAAATGTCAAATCAGAAATGTTCCTGTGTTTAGGGGATGTTGTAATGGCAGTATTTGGGGAAATTGTTTAAAGCGGGAAAAATCAGCAGCATATGCTTCGTCTGATGTCGAAAACGGGAATGCAACAGACAGCAAGACAAAATCTTCCGATGATACAACAGCATGTACTTCGTCTGATGCTGCCAAAATCGAATATGCATCAGACAGAAAGACTACATTTTTCGGTAAAAGAACAGCAAGTATTTTGTCTGATGCCACCGAAAACCAATATGCCACAGAGAGAAAGACAAGATGTTTCGATAAATTAAGAAAAATAATTGACTCGAAAAAATGTCAATGGTATAGGTTTTTAAAAATATGCATGTCGTTTTTAATGCTACTGACAGTGTCAATTCCATGGATTTTCCGTGTTGTCTTTTTCTATGTATATGAAAGGCCACACGACGTTGAACGACAACAGGCAGCAGCAAAACGAAATCTGACACTTCCATCATTTCAAAAGAATTTCACAAAATCTTTGACACCACTTCACGGGTTATTTATCGTATGCTATATTATATTTGTTTTTGATACATTTTTACTGGGATTTGTGGGCCATCATTACAAAATAGAACTTCAAAAACTAATGAGAAAATGCTTAAGGGATATGAGAGAAATATCGCGAATTCAAGCACTAGAATGGTCAGTCCATATGGTTTTAATTCCTTTTGAAAAGATTGGAATTTTTGGAATTTTGATATTTGCTTTCTATATTTTGTTTACACTTCCGGTAATCATGCTTGTCATTGCATTTTACTACTTGCCTACTGTAAATATAACTCTCCGTATAGGGGCTCATTTGGTTGCATACCTAGTGCATTATGGGAAGGCTTGTTTTAGCAAATCAGTTTGTATGCAATGCAAATACCTTTTCAGTTCAATAAAGGATTTTTTTCATCTTGAAATGTTATCCGAAATTGAATCGCTAGAGAGACCAGATACGATAACAATCAAAAATCGAATTTTTGCCCTTTTTGTCTCTCTTCTGACTCTGTTGTCATTTGCTTTGCTTGCAACCGAGACTATAACATTTTTCATGGAGGTTTTCGTGTATACAATAATTGGAATAATAATGAACGCTTCCTCAATGCTGAAATATATATCACTGATATTTATGCTAGCGTTATATGCCCGCGATTGCTTTAAAGGAATTTCGGATAAATATGTGAAATTTAACAACTCGATCAACCAGCTTGTAGTTGATATGATGCGTCAAAAAGGTGAACTGACTGCTGAAAATGGACCGAAAAACACAGCTTTCCAAGTTGGAACCGAAATAGACGATGATATAATAGATGACATAAACAAAGATGCTGAAAATGTTAAGTTGATAGTGAGAAATGCAATTCCGAAATGGCATATTCGGCGATTAATTCTATTTTTAGATACTATTGATAAATCGTACCTCACCGAGAAGTTTTTCTTCCGCATGTGTTATATGGATGCACCTGGTGTTCCTGGTCCATTAATTCCTAATCTCGCGAGCGCAACTTTGAGATTTATTTGTATCTGCGTTTTTCTCGTGTTCGTCTTTATAGTGGTAACGGCTTTCGGTGACGAATATAAGATTTCTGGAACTAATCAACTGTTAGCTGCGCTGGCTGGTGGATTTCTACCATTGGTATTAAAAACAGTTCTTTTTGAGACAAAAGATTCCTTAGCTCTAGACACCGAAAACGTATGTTTTAAAAGAAATTTTAAGAAAGAAATTAACGACTATAAACAAATATGGGATATTTCGGACATCGAAGTAAACGAAAGCAATAATAAAACCGAACCAGCCTTTGTTATTCATCATGATGAGATTCAAAATGACAATATCCACCGCAACGAAATGGAAACCTTAGCAGTTCATACGAGTAATAAGGATCCAGAAGTAAACGAAAGCAATAATGAAACCGAACCACCCTCTGTTGTTCATCATGATGAGATTCGCGATGACAATATCAGCCTCAATGAAATGGAAGCCGTTGCAGTTGATACGGGTAATATGTATCCAGAAGTAAACGAAAGCAATAATGACATGAATGAAACCGAACCAACCTCTGCTGTTCATCATGATGAGATTCACGATGACAACATCCGTCTAAATGAAATAGAAGCCGTTGCAGTTGATACGAGTAACTTGGATACAGAAGAAGAGGATGTTTATTCAGCCGACTTGGATCTAGTTATTTACGTTGACAACTCAAGTTAAAGCATTCATCAAACACCTTAGAAAAACTATTTTAAATTAAAAGACTAATTTTCTATACATTTGAATTATTTAACATTGTACATATATACATAAAAAAGAAACTGAGAGAGAGTTTGTATAACAGCATTCTAAATCTACAATTTACAGTTTAAAACGAAAGAGATCGTGACTGAATACTGTACAGTGCTTTTTTTAAATGCATTCACTAATTTTTTTTGTTATAATTGTATTTAAAAGGTGAATATCCTTTAACTTGTTATAATTTAGACTTGTATGTAAAGAAATAAATTACAGAACAGGTTGTGCGAAGGTCAAGTTCAAAAAGAGAAAGTAACTTTTTATCTGTATCAAATTATATTATAATTATGCATGTTGTGATATCTGTACCATCTCTTTTACATTACCTATTTTCCTAGCATACAATTTATTTGAAAGGTTCGCAAAACTTAGAACTGTTTTTTTCTCATTTTGGCATACATTTTAGTTAATGATTGATAAAAAATAAAGTCTATAAATATTTGCATTGTACGTCATCTATATCAAAAAATGACTTAGGTAAAAATATCAACATCGAAAT
The DNA here is from genome assembly GCA_032357055.1 of Geukensia granosissima. Classification (NCBI taxonomy): domain Eukaryota; kingdom Metazoa; phylum Mollusca; class Bivalvia; order Mytilida; family Mytilidae; genus Geukensia; species Geukensia granosissima. Next base: position 5,367 of record JAULBM010311324.1, on the reverse strand, counting down.
ATACATGATCTACATTTAGAAAATACAGTTTCGGTGGAATCATTTGTATACATAGGAAGTCTTCAGTTTTTGGATTCTTATTTTTGGGGATTTTTAAAAAAAAAATGATTAAAACGTTATTCAATACCAAGGAAAAGCAGTTACTTCACAAAGTCTAGTTCAATATGTCAATATAGAACTTCACATGTTAACAATTTTTACGAACACAATTTGAAATTAACTCAAATTAAAAAGTTTAATAGCTCTGGTTGGTTAAGGATTATGTGCCCCCATTCGCGTTTAGTGTTAAACCTATAAAAATATACTGAAATTCCCCAGGTTTTCTTGTTTCGAATTTGCAACTGAAATTAGATAATAAGATTGGTAATAAACCTATCGTTTATCTTTATCATATACACCTTACTTGGTAGTAATTTAACAAAATCAATGTACATTTTGTAAACATTGCAAAATTGTTCAGGCAGACCCGACTTAAAGTCGAATGAACACGAAATACCAAATGATGTTGGCCAATTACTCTGGTATTCTAAAATAATATTGTAAAATAATGACAGGACTGCATGCATTGCTGTACAAGTTTGTCATATACACATTTATTAAGAAAATTCACAAAGCTGGGGATTTTATGTGAAATATTCATGATATTTGATTAAAACTAAGTGTACCTATAAAAATTTTGTTTGAATGTATTGGCTACCCCTCATTAGTAGTAATGTTTATTATCAAAGTCTATTGTATAAAAAATTTATGAGAGAAAAGACAGGCCCATTTGTTGATCCCTGGACAAATGAATGTTGTAAATTCAGGGATCCCTAAGTAAGCCAGCCCGGGCTGCTTATTTTTATTGTTTTTTTCATTTTATCGTTTTTTTTTCATTTTTCTTTTTTTTTGTTGGTAAAAACAGGTGATTGTAATAAAATAATTGATGATTGTTAGAATAAAAATAATAAGATTAAGGAAAAGAAATTAGAAAGTCAGGTTTGGACATGAGATCATGTAACAGGTAGTCAGTTAAATTTTAAAATACTGACGTATATTTTCATAGCAAACATTTTAAATTCTCATCTGCTTAAACCTTTTTTAATCATTGTATATATTATTATCATTTTATATTAAACTCCCATTCAAAACAAAGACTAACTGATGTCGCTAAAGGGAACCAGCTCGTCACATCAAGATAAAAATGCCACAATATGTCAAATCATGCCTGGGGACCTTAGAAATTCAATAGCATGCACATTGGATATCCATTGGATGTCAATTCCGTTCTGGGTCTTCCTGTTGATTAGAATTTTTCAGAAATTGAAAGTTTAACGGCTTCCTTTCTTTGACTTAAATTTGTACACTGGTATAACTAACCTTGGTATGTGATTTCTTTGTTTTGTTCATCAAATATGTCATTTGCTTTTCTCGTCACAAGGTCATTTACCGAAATTCTAAAAATATTTTTGCCAGTTTTTCATTGTTTTAGTTTATAAAATATGATAAAAAAGTAAGCATTGATCAGGTAAGCGAAGGGAAATGGTGGTAGGAACGTTTATTGACAAACAGGCAAAATGCTATAATATGTTGAAATATTTACTATTGACATTAGTCAACGGACAGTATTTATATAATAAATTATAATTAAAAAATAATATTATAACTAAAATTATAAAGCTTATGAACAATATGTCCTGCAACGTATACACTATAAAGGTATCATCAAAAATTCGCTTTTTTAAGCACACATTATGTTTATCATTATTCTGCATTTGTTTTGTACGGTTTGCCTTATATTCTTGCTTTGTCCACATTATAAAATATAAACTTCCTGAACGCTTACAAAATAAAGTCTATGAAATACATTTATAAGGTTTATTTTCTAGTTGCATCTTTGTCAGAGATCTGCCAAAAGTTATTTTGAAATGAAAACCTAGTCCTCCTTATTTGACTTATTCATTTAGAGACAACAGTTTCCATGACAGGTAAGAAAACTTCGACAAAGGTGCTTGTCTGAACTTACACTTTGCATTCTAATTCGTGTTCTATTTTACTGATTTCACACTAAGTCAGACTTTCGAATATTCACAACCGGTTTTGATATTACGGACATTTTGAAGGAAACTGCCAAATGGACAATAACTACAAACCTTTCGGTAGCATCTAAAAGACTTCCGGTTGTCCAGTCATGATTTTTGCTTCCGTTTTGATTTTAAAGACCATGTGAGCTTTTGTCGTCATATGGCGTCCGTCGCCCGTCCAGTTGTAAAATGTAATATTTTCATCACCTATCAAACTGCTAAGCTAAATGAAACCAAACTTGACAGGAAGCATCTATTTAAAGGTTCCTCTAAAACTGCCTTCTTTCATCTCGATTGGATTACAAAAATGTCTGCCACAAACAATTCTTGATTTTTTAATTGGCTGATACTAAAAAAGTCGTCTCCCCTGAAACGACAGGTCAAATTTTACCAAATTTCACCCGAAGCATCAATGGAAAATCTTTTACAACGTTTCCTCATTTCGTCCTGATCGGATAAAACATGGCCTCTATGGACGATTCCTGTGTCTGACACATAAAAATAACTTCTATGAAACTGTTTGGCCATATAAATACAATAGTATTATTTTATTATTATTATTTACAGGAGCTAATTATGAAAGATCCTGCATTAAATTTCAATTATTTAGTTTTGATCGGACTGAATACTCGGGCGCCATATGATATTCTTGTTTCTGCTTGGTTAATACATAAAAGAAATTCTGTCCTCTGAGGCACCTTAGCCAAGTGTTTTATTATTTATATTTGTTTCTGTTTGGCTAATACATAAAAGAAATCCTGTCCTCTGAGACACCTTAGCCAAGTGTTTTATTATTTATATTCGGTCCCGTTCCACTCGATCGGGAAAACTGTCGATGATTCTTGTTTCTGATTAGCTGATGCATATTGATCTTCTCTGAAACCACTTGGCCAAACGGAAAAATATTTGAACGGAAACGCTTTTGCAAAAACATTTTCTTTTTTCGTACAGATTCGACTAGATATAGTAGCCATAAATATTTCCTGATTCTTTTTTGGTGATGCATCAATATAAATCTGAAACTTCTTGGTCAAATAGAACAATATTTGACAGGAAGCATCTAAACAAGGTACTTTATAAAGAGGAATTCGAAGACACCAAAGGGGCAGACAGAACTCGTAAAGTTGGAAGACAGACAAGACCATGGCCAACAAAATGAAATGAAAGACAAACATAGAACAAACAGCACTACACTGAAAACTAAAGCTAGAGTAACACGAACCCTACAAAAGTCAGGGTGAGCAACTCCTGCTCCACTAATGACACCCGTTGTGTTACTCAGTAGTCAATGTAGGTGTAGTCACAATCGATGTTAATAACAAACGGTATAGGAACGGATTTGTAATCATGACTGTCTTAACGGTCGACCAAATCATGATGGCGACCGACAGACTTCCGGAATGATGACTCTTATCTTTCCCTGAGAAACCCTTGGCTCAGTAGCTTTCTAGTGCGCTGCAACCCTCTATCAATAAAGTCCTGTTAGGAATCACAAGCCCTGCAGTAGCGTATCAATTGAGAGATATACACTCAGTATGCAGGTGCGGCTGGAATGTTTCTAGACATGAACGGAAAGTGTACAATCAGAAAATCAGTCATGTAAAGTTTCCTTTCATCCACTCGTTCAGACGAAACAACACATGGCCGTGATTGGTGATTCGGGTTTCTGATTCATAGTATTACTAAGTGATTCAAACCTCTAAGCCTATGAAATAATATTAAACAGGAAATGTCGTCCGTCCGTAAATTTTACATTTTCAACTTCTTTCTAAAACCAATAGGCCAAAGTGAACAAACTTTACTTGAGGTGTCTATGAAAGGTTCCTTAAGTAGTTTCTTTGGATGAAAAACCTAGGCGCCATTGAGGATTCTTGTCTCTGATTGGGTGAAGACCGCTTGGCCAAATGGATTAATATTTGGTGTGGAGCATATATGAAAGATCCTTTATAATTTTTCACTCATTACCAATCGATCAGACATAGCTGCCATAGACGTTTCATGTCTCTGATTGGCTAATACATTAAAAAATATTCACCTCTGAAATATATTGGCGAAATAAATTAACATTTATAATTTGATTGGAAAGAAAATAAGATCCTTATGTAACGCCCGGCGACACAAAAAAAATAAAACATTCAAGGAAACATGAATATAAACTTACTGCCATATTGCTTTTGACGTGTTGTCTGAAGATTTGCTTAATCTGCTCCAAGGTAAAAAAATGTAATATGCGCAAATAAGGATGCTGACAAAGTTGATTGATTGATTGATTGTTGTTTGCTTAACGTCCATTTGCAAAAATTCCATGCATATGCAGGACAAGAACTAGTTCAACAATTATCTATATCTAAAAGGAGTGGGATGGGACACAACAGATAACGGTTTTGACTGCCACTGGAAAAGGGGGGTGATGGGTAGGGACATAAAACTTTGCCTTTTGTAGCGGCATTAACCTACTTTTTTTCGGAAAATACCAAAAGGAGTCTTTTACGTGGAAGGAGCAAGGCACTCTCTAAACACGACACGTCACCCACTATGGTCCACGGCCAGGCTTTCCGTATTAAAACCTGGCAATCCCCAAACGAGAGGGCTTCCTCTATCGGCAACTTTGGGTTCGCGCAAGGTCAGTTTTGAGGGTCGAGCCCTGGAGACCGCTCCTGTCCCCAGTGCTGATAAAGTTGTTCATGCGACATCTTATAGTTGGGTCATAATGGCCTGCATTATCCGTTTGACCCATAGCCATAAATTTAATTTATATAAACTATAACTAAATGTTACAATTATCCATCATTTCTTACAATTTTTCAAACAAACGAGCCAAAGAGGGTATAATAAATGTGTATTTAAAAAACCTCCAAAAGGAGACATCCGATGAATTTTGTTCAATTGTGTGTGCACCGGAGCGGTCTTCAGGGCTCGACCCACAGAGCAGACCCAGCGCAACCCCAGGTAGCGGATAGGGGGAGACCTCTCGTTGGGGGGGGGGGGGGGCTGCCGGGTTATAATACGGAAAGCCTGGCCATGGAGCACAGTGGAGAATGCCACATCATGCACGTAAAAGATCCATTTTTTAGTTTTGAACGAGAGGAGGCTAATGCCACTACAAAGGCTAAAGTACCTACCCATCACTCCCTTTTTCCAGTTTCAGTTAAAAAAAAACTGGTGCGCCCTGTTGTGTCCCATCACACCCTGTTCTCAATATTGATAATTGTTGAATTTGTTCTTGCCATGAATATGCATGAAATATTTGACACTGGACGTTAAGCAACCAACACTCAATCAGCAATTGTGAGAAATTTAGCCA
>JAULBM010311314.1:0-14087 GCA_032357055.1 Geukensia granosissima | reverse complement strand
ATACGCTTACTTAAGAAGTAGACCTTTTAAGTCTTGGTTGATACTGGTTTATGACACTGACTGCATGAAAACGGGTACAAATAAAACAGGTATTGATGAGCTTTTTCTGTTCATGCAAAGATGCTTCCAGTAAATGATTGGTTGATGATTTACGCAAAATTGACAGAAATACACCGATGGCATAAAATTTTAACGAATTAAGAACGTTTGCAGTAATGAAATACAAGCAATCGAAAAATCCATGCACGTATAAAAAGACACGAAACAGTATGTATATATGGTTTTCGTGCATGATACATGATGTATTTCTTCGTTTCTTCGAATTTGTAATAAAATCTAACTGTAACAATAACAAGTCAAATCTAAAGTTGAATTTCTATTTACCACTTTTATAGTATTTTAAACTCATTGTTTTTCAAACTATTGATGAATGCACTAAGGATAACGGTGGTTGTTGTCATATCTGTAGAGAAGAATTCTTTACATGTGCATGCAACGATGCTTACTTGCTCGGAGAAAATGGGAAAAACATGCATAGGTTAGAAATACAAGAAATGGAAAGTGTCACAATTTTTAATGGTTTATTGTTTGAATGAACGTTTGGTTAAACAATCATTGGTAATTTTTCTCACAACTGCCTTTTTTCACGAAAAAAAGCTTTTTTTAATTAATCGTGTATCTGGTAAACTATCGGCAGTCGTCGTCTTTTTTTATAAGTTTTACTACTATTACTACATCCTGTTCTTGGTAGATCTTGATGAATGCAGTTACGACAACGCTAATTGCAGTCAGGTCTGTACAAATACAGAGGGATCCTTCACCTGTTCATGCAAAAGTGGTTATTCAATTGGACATGACGGAAAATCGTGCATAGGTATGATATCAAACGAACTAGTTTTGTTAGTCTATGTTATTTATGACTTATTATTTGTTTGTTTCTTTCTTAATGGCCTATTGAAATTTCTAACTGGTAATCTGTTTCACTAAAACCTTACTGAACATAATTCAAATATCATGAATATATGAGTTCTGTAATATTTTTAAAGCCACGGACTTGCAAAAAGAAAGAAACCAGAGGCTCCACGGAGCCTGTAATCGCACACCCGGCAATTTATTTTTGTTGAACAATCATTTCTCCAAAGTAACAATTCAATGCATTTTCTGACAAGAAAATGTTTGAAATCATCTGGACCAATCAGAATACATAATTGGCTCTGGCGGCCATGTCGATTTTTGAATCTGCACCATTTTCACAAATCTGGCAAAGGATCACCTGCCGAACATTTCTGCAAAATTAAGTTGAAATCTGTACAGCTGTTTCCGAAAAGAAGACGACTTCTGACAAGAAGATGTTTGAAACTTAAACCAATCAGAACGCATAATTGGCCCTGGTGGCCATGTTAAATTTCGAATCTGTACCAATTTCACAACCTTGTTAATGACCACCTGCCTAACATTTCTGTCAAATTAGGTTAAAATCTATACAGTAATTTCCAAAGGGAAGACGAAAAAGTGGAATTCCCTTAGGGTCCAATGTTAAAGTAAGTTTCGTCATTTTGAATTTCAAGTTAAGTACATGACATCTAACAATCATTTCTACAGAGTACCAATCCAATCCACTCTGTAGCGGAGCACCTAAACTAAGTCTGCTTTTTGTAGGGTTCGTGTTACTCCAGATTTAGTTTTCAGTGTAATGTTGTGTGTTCTTTGTGTCTTTCGTTTCATTTTGTTGACCATGGTCTTGTCTGTCTTCCGACTTAACGATTTCTGTCTGCCCCTTTGGTATCTTCGAATACCTTTTAAACTTTTCTTTTGAAATCCTTGGTTCAGTAGCTTTCCTGTCAGCAACAATCCTTTATAAATAAAGCTTGATAGAAAGCACACGCACTGGAGTAGCATATCAATGATTACTATACACTGCGTATAGAGTGCGGCTGGGATGTTGAAACACAGGAACGGAAAGTTTACAATGGGAAATTCAAAATCGTCTCTCTTGGCGTTAAGTTTGTTCTTGACCCTCCGTAACTGTCAATTTCTATTTGTGAGCCAAGGTATGAAGCAGACCTTTCTGAATTTGTAGTACTTTCGATTTCAAGTTCATTTAAATAGATTTGGTAACCATAGTCGCAAAATTTAGAATTATTCAGTGAAGGAACATTGTCTATATAGCGGAACTTGAAAGCAAAAGATTGAGCCAACTTTTTTTCTTTCCTTTACAGAAGGCTGTGTATGAGGTCAGCTTCATACGAATAAAGAATAAATCGGCGAGAAGGGATGCACAGTTGGTCCCCATCGGAATGCCCACAGTTAAATGAAAAACACTCCCGCCAAACAATACAATAGGTTCAAGCAAGAAATCTAACATTCTGCATATGTCATCTTCAGAGTATAGTTTATTAGAGTCAGAGTGGTTAATAACAAAATATGGTTTGTCCCTTCCCACATATCCCCGAACCAATTATTTTTACCGGAGTTAGCACTGTTTTTTTTACAAAAAAATGATAAATCAACGCTTTTAATTTTCATTGAGTTTTGAATGGGAAAAATTGGTTTGTAGGGTGGAAAACTAAATGTTTTGATGCTATTGCAAGAAGAAAGGATAATATCAGAAAATAAATTCCCTATGTCGTGAATTAAATTCAAATCGCTTGTGGTTTCCATGGTGACTGATTTTGAACACAAATTGTTTCAATCAGTTGGAATGTTTTTTAAAGGTTTTTGGCATTTTAAGAGCAAAGGCGCTTTCAAAAACAACTGACGTAACGGGGGATAGTGTACTTTTAAACTTCTTGTTGTATCTTTTAGTGTATCGTAACAAGATATTATTTGCATCCTTTTTAACAATAAATTTTCATTCAAAAATTAATACAGAGACGGATCCAGACATTTGGAAAAGGTGGGGGCACTTTCCTATGAACCTCTTTATTAATTTTCTCGATTTCTTAAGGAGATGAAGATCAAAATTGACCCCAAACTTGTCATTTTTTAGCATTTTTGCGTTTCAAAGGGACCCGAGCCCCTGCCACTCTGGATCCGCCCTGTAATAATGACAATATGACAATTTCATAAACATTGAATTTTTTGTTAAAAAAAGAAATATATATATATTCATAATATATTAAAATATAAATATATATGATTAAAATATTAAGGTTCCGCGCCTGGATTTCGTCAAATCATAGTCTAGTGCTTAATCTTTTATCCTGGTCCTTTCTAGCCATAACATCTGGACTTCCATTATATTCAGTAGAACAATTTGTTTCCTTCTTAAAATTGTCATTTTCTAAATAAAAGGCCTTGTTGTCATATCCACCATGTACTGTTCTTGGATCATCAATGGTAAACTTTACAAACTGTAAAAATAGCAAAATATTGCATATTTCTGTGGCCCCAAAATGCAAAAATCTGCTGTGGCAATCTTTTCATTAGTGGGCCCAGTTGCACATTACGCACGATAACTTACCGGTCTAAGCTATAATCCGGAAATCAGAATTTAAAAAAAAACAAAAACTATAAAAATTTACTGACTTTGACTTAGCGGACCCAGAAGCATGTGTTTTTTTGTTCATCATAAGAACTATAATTCACTTTAGTTTTTTTTAATTTGTTCATTCGAGAATTGAACCCAAAATTTCAATTAATTTTGAGTCCCTATGACCTTTATTTTTGACCAAGTAATCTCAAAACTTTTGGATTTCCTCTCTTCCTGAGAGATGTGATTTTCTAGGCTTGCTCAGATCTGATAATCTCCCTCAAGAAGTATCACATTTTCTCTGACATCCAATCAAGGTATACATGTAACCACCAGTGACTCAGCAATCAGAAAGATTCTTCTTTCCGACAGAGTATATTGCACTCAAGTTTCGTGTGAATCGGATTACTTGTTGAAAAATTATACGGATTAAAAAATTGACGGAAGCCCGGCTGACTGTTATCATTAAGTATCATTCATTCGCCTATATTTTTATTGATTAAATTCGTGATGTAATGCATTGCAAAAGAACAATAGACTGTTCATGTTTTATGGTGGTCACAGGAGAAATAAATTATATGAATTATACTGTAAACCAAGAGAGATAACTGCTTTACAATCACTCAGTTTCCTAATCTTTTTATAGAAAAAAATATCTCGAGTTACAAGAGGCATTGGAGGACATTTTATGTTATTTTGGTAAAGCATATCTGCTACATGAAATTTGCATAGTTAAATTGCAAGTTTTTCCATCATGCGTGATCTCTATCTGACTGTAAAAAGGACTGGCAATTAATACAACGAAATATGACGAAATACCTATTATAAGGAGCACAAGCTGAAATGTTTGTGGGAAAATTTGTGAAGAAATTTAAAAAAAAATAATTTCTGGTTATTTGTCATTAACTCAGTGCATGCTGAATATTTTTAAACAGTAAATGTGCATTATGTTGTGTAAATGAACAGTTTTTATGTTGCAACTGAGCAAATATTTAAGAAAAATCCAACCTTATAAAAGAGAATATCGGCGAAATCTCTTTATTTCACTTAATTTGACGTATCATATGGGAGTTTACTATTAAAAAACATAACATACGATTTAATAAACGAATAAAATAAAGACATAAAATTATCTCGACTAAGTTACAAAAAAACACACATAAGCTACTTACTGTTATCTGTTTTTTTTTCTAATTTATGCCGAGACCTGATTGACAGAGTGACTTAGCTTGTCGATTTCAACTTACCTGTACAGATCAATGTAGACTATCACTCATACGGCGTGAGTTCGTGACTTTGTAGCATAAAAAAAGGTTGCGTTTGACTCGCATTGCATGCGATAAGGGTTGTCATTCACCATACCCAATGATGATGGTTCTCTCATGGTAATCCAGTATTAAATCTAACCGCCGCGATATGACTCAACTATTGGTGAAATTGGCGTTAAACCCCAATCAAACCAAACCAAATTGAATCCATGCATAAATTGAATAACAGTGTTATTGGCTAAGATCAAAATTGTAAATCAACATAAAAACACATTTAGCATCTTGTGCAAGAATGAAGAAAATAAATGTTAATAAAATATCTTACATCTTCATGCCGCACACCAAAATGTAATTTTTCCCGGAGTTTCTTCGGAAGACAGGGTAGAAAAACATCAAATACTGGACAGATAAGTCCTGGATTAATCTCACTGGGTCTTGTGTAACCTGTATTAACGTTTAAATTTTCAATTATATAATTTGTTACAAAACTTACTTTTCTCAACACTTAATATAAATGTTTAAAATATCGACAACAACTGCCAGTTTAAAACCAAACGAAGTAAAAGAAAGGGAGATCTGTCTCCTTTATGCATTTGTCTTTTATCCTAACCTTTTTTAATTATAAGTGCATGATGATATTATTTGGTGATTTGTAGTCACAAGCTACTAAAAATGTCATCTTTATTTAACGAGCCAAAACATTCATTATGCAGTTGTGTTTCGAAATCTTAAAATACAAAATTAACCAATGTTAAATAAATATGGAAAATTTAGATATATGCTAAATGTTCATTTCAAGGGGTAAACTCTGATCAGTAGCATTAGAACCGAAACATAGGAAGTCAAAGATTAAAATATAGCAAAAGAAGCACTCAAATCCAAACAAATCGAAATCCGACGGCAGGAACAACTACTAAGTGCATTAATTTTCGAGGCAAGATTAACGACGAACAGTTCGATTATCGTTTCTTTTATTGATAAAGTCAGTTAAGAATTATGTACCTCCATTAGCGTTCAATGTTAAACCTATGGAATTTTATAGAAAATCCTCAGCTTTAACTACTGTATGAATTCTTTTTAAAAGTTTATACATCAAATATTTATAGTAATGCATGCACTCCTATCATCCTATCATTATTTTTGTATATTTTCTAAGAATTGCAGATATATTGGCAAAAATTATTTGGCATTTGAGGTTCATTCGAGCTTATCTGTCCTTAAAGTCAGGTCTGCTTGAAGCATTTTCCAATGTTATTGATTTTGTTAAATTACGACCAGGAAACATGACGGTATATGATAGATTGATTGATTGTTGGTTGCTTAACGTTCAGTGGCAAATATTTCATTTAAATTAAGGACGAGAAAAAGTTCAAGAATTATCAATATCGAAAACGGGGTGGGATGGGACACAACATGGCAACGGGTTTTGACTACCACGGTATATGATAAAGATATAGTTATAAGAGTGCATGCATAATTGCATTTAAAATCCTATGTTTGAATTTCACTTGCAAATTCAGAACTATTTAACCCGGGAATTCATAGATTTAACAGTAATCGCTAATGGTGGTACAAAATTCTTAACATAGGACATACCTGTCATAAAACTAACAATTAGTCCTATAATAATGTTCACCATTAACCCTAATGCTGTGTACCAAATATAGGACATCTTGTACAAAGAAAAATAGTTTCTGAAACAAAGGAGGATTTGCCATTATGCCTGAAATTTGCCTATATGCTTTAAATTGACAAAAACAAATTGTACTTTAAAACTAAATTTATGAAAACTCGAATTTATATGAGTTTGAACTGCACAGCCGTATATAAGAACACATGAAATGGTAATAATAATGATATATATTTCAACATGTAAAATGTTTTTTTTTCTTTATATATAAATCACTTCAGTTGGAACACCTTTATGTTTTAAAACAATTAGGGACATAGTACCTTTTCTGCGGAATAAATAAAGTGACTATTTATGGTAGATCGACACTGTTTTACTGTATTTCGAATTGGGAATGCGTATAAAGTAGTAAATTCTAGTATGATTTCTTTCTCAAATATGTAAACATTTGCATTAGAATTTCGTACCTTGGTTTAATTGTAATCACTAAATATTTAATTTACTTGTCTACTTCTTGAACATAAAAGCTGAAAACTTTCAAAAAGTGAGATAACTCTTTAATAATATATCTAAAATATTTATTACAAAGAATACACCATAATTTTCGCCATTTTGTTGTGTAAAGCGTAAATAAGAACGGTGACCCTCTTATTTCATTTTATTTTCTGAAAGAATCTAATATTTACCATTTTTATTTCCTAAATTCTCTATGGTGGGGTTTCTTTTCTATCTGCCAAATTGAGTAATTTTTCCTATATAAGCTTTGTAAAACGAGCTATTTGTGTCATCTTGAAATCTCGAGATCGAGGACGTCAACAAATATTTGTTTTCATTTTTTGAAGACTACATTTCAGGAAAGTTTAAAAAAAATTATATGTGGAAGTTTCAGTAAAGATCAACCTTTATTCGGAATTCCATGTCAACATTTTGGCAAAAACCTATGTTTTTTTCTAAACCAACTTAATGGTAAATACTTTTGTTGCGACCATTGCTGGGAATTTTTCATTCTGTAAATGTTTATGGAAATAAATCATGATAGGATAAGTTTTGTCTTTAATCATTTTATCAGAAATCTTTGGTCGAATAGTCTTTCTGTCAGCAGAAACCTTTGATCAATAGAATCCTGAATGGAAGTATAAGTACAGGATTTGCTTATGAAATTAGATATGCATATGGTATATGAATGTGCGACTGGAGTGTTTTAGCACATGTAAAAAATTTCAAATTGAAAATAAAGGTTTACTTTCTTGTTGGAAAAGGTTGTTTCCAACAAACCATGACTGTAAACTTCTGTAAATTGCAAGTTTTTTGAAAGATATTTAAATATTTCAGTATTTAAGTTCATTGAAATATTTGCATTCGATATAATTCATTTGTTGGATTAATCTTACTTTTGTTCAGTTGCAACTGTTTCAGTTGACATAAAGGTTGTAGTAGTTGTCAGTAGAGTTGTAATATTACTAACAGGATCCTGACAACCGGCTGTTGTAAGTGGTGAAGGTGGTGTTATTACAACCTTATTTATATATGTTCCAAGTCCAACCCAAAGGCAGATTATAAGTGCAGAAATATGACCGGTTAAAGCTCCCTGTAAATGATATTAGGTAACTAATTAAATTCACAGAAGACGAAGCTATGAATTTCTTTACAGGAAATCTAAATTAGCCATATTTTTACAACGCTGGAAAACAAGTATTTTCTATCTTGGATAAAATAATGACCACAAAAACATTAAAGGGTATGTAATTTATCATTTTCAAAAGTGCAAGAATACCAAAAGATGTCGCATTCAACAATGTTCCTCAAGTGGATAGATCTTTTGATTGAAAATGGAAAATGAAAAATTTTCCCCGTCATTATACACTTACTTTTAAAAAATTATTTTGGTTATTATTGTTATTATTTTAAGGACAATACTATTGTAACATTCGGATGAAAGCGGTTTACATTAAGTGATAGGCAAGTAACTAATTTCCCAGTTTGATTTTAAAAGTGTAAATTACCCATTTGAGATAGTATTATTTCTAGTAATTGGTACATAAGAGCAGGTATGATGCTTTTAATAAAATATATTATATGATCTCCTCTAGGAAAAAGTGATATCCTGACTATATAGATGTAAAAATCTATAGCATAAATGTCTACGAGACACTCCTTAAAAAAGTAAAAAGAACGCATAATACAGTTGACATGAAGGCCTTTAATTGTAGACAAAGATTTAACAGTAGACAAAGATCTTCCACTGTAGGCAAGCTGTAAAATGTTCTTAATATAAAATGGACGACATTCAAATGTTAGAATAATTAATCAATTAGGTTTACCATATAAAACAAGTAACAGTTAGAATAAAAGCATACACAAAATTACAAGTTCTTGGCTTGGGACTGCAAATAGAGTATGTGGCAGATCTCAGCATGATTTCGAGAGCTCACCCCCTACCCCTAACCTAGACATTAGTGTGACAATATCATATAAAATTAAGTCGGTACATAGAAGGCAGACAATAACAAAGACCAAAATATAATGTTGAAACTTACGAGCTTTATTTTCAACATTCCAATTTCTACAAATGCAGCCAGATTTTAAAATTATATATAATGTTTATAAAAGGATATAGTTAATATATCCAATTATTAATTCAAATTCTTAACTAGCTGGTTATTCATATACAAAGTTCAATATAATCTAAGACATCGCTGCATACATGGACAAAACGAACAATGTGGGTTTGTTATGCTTGATTAAGTTGCTACAAACCTAGACATTTGTTTCGGTTATAAAAATAAAAATGCAAGAATTCAAAAATTTAAATATTATGTTGTATTATCAGTAAAATAATGCTCTTACCCATTTATTGGCCCAGGGGAATATCATTCCGAGAGTAAACAAGCCCAATAAAGGTCCACCAAGCATACCAAACAAAATATAAGCTGCCTAGAAATAGAAATTGATAAAGTTTTTTGTCGAAGTTACCTGTTGCAATATTATACCAATTGTGTACAAGGAGATCATTCATAATCACAAGACAGTTAAGGGCCATGCCACCTTTCAGAATTGTATTTAATAATAAGGTTTCCTTACATGCAGTATTCCAAAACAGGATCTGTCAGTTAATTTTGACAAATATTTTACAAGAAAGGAACATTATTCAAATATGAAAACTAAGTTAAATTCTGAATGAGGAGAATCTCGGATTCAAACCTTGTGATTTCTTTCTACCAAAGAATGTTGATTCTGGCATGATTCATTACGAAAATTTTAAATTTTAACACTAAAATGTATTTTTGAAATTTTCGCATTTTTCGATAACTGGTATTTTTGAAAGCCTATAAAGATTCTGTTCAAATCGATGAAAAATTACCAGAAATTTCTACCGCTTGTCAATCAACAAAATGATCATGCATTGCATCAAACGCTTTTTTTTGTGTGTGTGATATAATCATATATACAGACATACTTCTATAAATAATCTTATAATGATCTTATTCATATTAATAATCTGAAAATGAATGAAAAAGGACGCTAAAAATACATATTGTCGATGGCAATTTGACATTTCGTTCAACGCCTCCTTTTATTTCCTGGTCGCTGTCATTAATTGATTGATCCTTATGATGTAAATTCATTGCCGCTAGTTACATACCTTCTCCCGGATTGACGTAAGACTTACAGATAAAGGATTAATGTGGACAGATGATGTGCGAGGATGCTTATCCGTTTAAAATTCTTTGCCGTATTCCGGGTTTTATAGAAGTTCTTGGAGTGAAATTCAAATCCTTAATTTTTTGTCAAAGCTCTGTTTTATATATCAAATACTCATTCCAAAAAAAGGAAAAAATTAGTATTGCTTCGTTTCTTGTCTGTTTTCTCATTTGATACTAAGTAACCATCATGCTCAACACCAAAGGCATACTACATGTACTATACCAAACATGGTAAAAGTTTACAGGTTGTTTTTAAATGTTAAAATAACAGTTTAAGCAGACATCACCTGTAGAATGGTAGCACCAAGTTGTGAAACAGCAAATGCAATAAGAAGACAGACTCCACCACATATAACAACTGAATAAAATAAAACAGTATAAATTATTGAAGTGCTATCTTTTAAGGGAAGCTTAAAATATCCTTTTAAACTTTCCTGTTAGAATTGAGCTTGAACTATATTTTAACCCAAATCAAGGGTTTGAACAATGAGTAAGACCATTATTCCATCATGATGCTTAGTGTTTGCTGATATCAAAAAGACGAAGGACAAGGTGTGATTAACGGTTTTGATGGCCAAAAATTTCAAAGATTTTGAGATTTTACTTAAAGAATTTCCTTCATTTTTGGATGAAAGTTGAGATCACCTTAAAAGGAGAAATAGCACAGAAAGCAATGATGTCACAATATAAAATGACGTCAACAACTCAATTATATATGCGTAATCCTTTAAAGACAATGAATTTCGTTTACTGATTGTTTTTTTTTTTTTGTACAGTTCATAACGAGCGGATGCGAAAACCAAATAATTTTCCAGTTCATATAGTTATGTTAAATGAACCTCCTATTTTAATATTTCAATATTTAAATCAGTGTTACACATGTAATAATGCAACTTAAAAATATTGAAAAAGACAGAAGACAAATCACTTGCCTCGAGTCTTGACTTGTAACAGTTGCATATCACAAGCTACGGGATAAACAGTTTTGTTGGATCCACTCCCCCCCCAAATTTTTTCCGCACAGACGAAATAATACAATATACAAATTACATGCTTCCTGAAAACTGTAAAAAAAAATCATATCATACAATATATACTGTGAATAATCTTAACAGTTCTTATATCAAAATCAAAAATAATTTTTCTAGCTAATGCTCGATATCAAGTAAAGCAAGTTTTAAGGTTTACCAAATAACGAAGTTATCAAACGACATCAAAATACTGCTACACAAAAACTATCAAGCGTCAAGAACCAAAGCATTGATGTGGAAATAAATTTTTCTCACAAAGAAAACGCTAGCATCAATCCATGATATGAGCAACGTTGTCTTATATGATTTTAAAACATTAAAGTACTTACTGACAACTTTGGAAATAAAAGTCATAACTGCTGAGTTCATGTGTGGGAAACATGGCCTAACGAAATCCTCTAGAAGAATAGCAGCAACTGCATTGTACCCAGAGGATATTGTGCTGTGGAAATATTTTACAAGTAAAACAATTAAATTTACTGTTATTATGGCCTTGCTGGTGGTCTTTCTATTTGGATTTGTTTGGATTTGAGTACTAGAATGTACGTTTGGACAGATACTGTTTGCATCTCTTAGGCATTGAAATTTTTAAAAATACCTGATTGGTATCCTTGTTTATTTAACCTATTGGCATATATTTCCTCATAAACTGTAATATTCATTTGAACAATGAAAGTTACTAGAAATAAATTAAGGTTGACTGATCTTCCTATTTTGGTACTTATCGCGTCTGTTGAAGATAAATCCAGAAAAGCGCTTTACACGTAGTTTAATTTGGCTTCTGAATATTTGTCATACCTATTAAGGATGTGGACCGTACTTATCTTTCTGGCATATATATTGCATATTCCCATTTTTTATGTAGCATATAAAAATTGACAATATTTATTTAACATGTATAAAAATGTATTTTAAAAATTATTGACATTGATATAATTGTTGTTAATATACTGACCAAATGCTAAAAAGTTTTATTTATATATTATATTGATTGTGTTTATAATTTGTATTTCCTCATGTTTTGTTTGCCAGATTTCAAATTTATTAGCACTTCCCTTTACCTCTGGGTTATAATTTTATTTTTTGTCAAGTGACATGCATTGATGTTAATATTAATAAATATTAACTGGTTACATTTATCTTTGATAAGAATACTCATCTAAAATTTGTTCTATGTTTTATATCTCATTAAGATATCGATCTGCAACTTTCAATTGTTTGTTAAATCTAATATTTGAATTTATTTATGGCAAAGTTGATTTTAACATTTCATTCACGTGTCAGCTTGCACTAATCTGTTTTAATTATAGCTGAGTATATACAGAAGATAATGCAAATTTCACGGGTGTGAACAATTTCGATCCTTGACCCTCATTCACGGCGATCCACTCGGAAAACCGCAGAAATTCTCACATTATGGAATTTTTTTTTTAGATTTTCAAAATGCACTGTATAAGAACTTTTAGTATTATTCTAAATGCAATGGTGTCCGGACTGGCGAAATTTATACAAATGTTTTCAATTCGCTGGCAAATTGCTAGCAAATTTAAAGCTATTTTGAACACTCGCCTGCTACTGTTGAAAGCATCGCGGTCAAACGGTTTAAAGCTTTACTTGACTCTACACCAGCAGTCGTTTTACCATTGAACGCTCGTCAGCTTTTGCTTGATTCATTTTTTTTAACAGGTCCCGGAATGGTAAATGATTTTTTAAATTCATATTCCATTATTATCCTCGTTTTGTGTTTTGTACGAATTCACAAAAATATACCAAATTTTGTTTGCCGCCTTTGTTTGAAAAAGGCAGCACACCTAACACTTACGTCCTCGCTACCAGTGCTTTTCGAAATGGTCCCCAAGTCTTTTGTGACACAGTGCATTAAAAGAAGTACAAAATCTGACTGCCATATGTTTTGATTTTAGTTTTCGCATGTATTCCTAACACAAACTTGTTAAAAATTTAATAAATTTGCTGTCACGACACGAAAATTACTACAATTTTGTCTGCCGCAATAAATCAAAATGAACAAATATCCTTATTTCACTTTAATTTGCAGGAAATCATACCACAGATTTAATGAAACAAAAAGAAAAATTACTAAAATTTTGTGGGCGGCACGATTCAAAATGAACAAATATCTTTATTTAACTTTTAGTTTACTCATTTTTGCATAAGTTGATTGTATTTTGAGGAAAATTATTATATATGTTGCATAGGTTGCGAGTAACAATCTAATAACATATTTCTTTATCTCGAAGTCCACAAAATGGTATCAAATTTGCATTTCTGTCATTCCTTATGTTTTGCTTTACTTTTCGTAGGAATTTATACAATCAACTTGTTAAAATTTGATAAATCTTCTCTAACGACAAGTAAAATACTAAATGATTCAAAATGATCAAATATCCTTATTTCACTTTTATGTTTCTTCTATTTCATATGTTAAATGAATTTGGGCCAACAATTCTTTCAAAATGGTACAACATAATATGCATTTTGTCATTCAATACGTTTTGGGGTTTTTCACAATAATTCCTACCACAAACTTGTATCAATTTGATAAATTTGGTTGCAACATCAAGAAAATTAATAAATTGTGTGGGCCACAATAATTCCAAAAAGCAAATATCTTTATTTCAGTTTTATGTTTCTCGTATTTCATATATTGAATTAACTAAGGCCAACAATTCTTTCAAATTTGCTTTTATTTGTTTCAGCTATACCATATAAATAATTTGTGTTTATGCCGTAGTCAACAAAATGGTACAACATAATGTGCTTTTTTGTCATTTCATATGATTTGGATTTTTTCACAATAATTCCTAATACAAACTTGTACAAATTTGATAAATTAGGAATTTTTATTGCTAAAATAAAAATGGATAATTAATAAGATAACGAATTTTCATCATCTTCCAAAAGATTTTAGACCTTTTTCTAAGTCTATTATAAAAGGTTCAAAAGAACCGCAAGTTTGGTTTT
>JAULBM010311303.1:0-14087 GCA_032357055.1 Geukensia granosissima | reverse complement strand
AGTGGTCATTGGTGGCTGGTTGCTTTTGCTAAATTCACCGCATCCTACTTAAAAACTAAAAACAGGCTCTTCCCTTCTCCACCTGAGGTTGTGATCCCAAGAAACCGTCCACTTCAGTCTGAAACGACTAATACTGGATAGGCAAATCGACAATGCGGCGGGTGTCTTTAAGGAAGCGAGAACTGCTTACCCTTCCGTACCAGCTGAGTTCACCCCCAGTATTTTGGTGGGATCCGCGTTGTTCATAGTTGTATGTTTGTTTTTAGTTTCATATGCATGTGTGTTATGTTCCGTTTTATTCTTGTTCAGGAGATTGTACTGTCTGTTGACTTTCCCCTTTTGTCTGGCCCTTCTGGTTTTTCTTTCGTTTCTTTTCAAGAGTAATGGCGTACATGCCGAAGTCTATATTCTTCATTGTGTCAATCACAATTACTTCATCTGTATCACATTTGTGTGCATCAATAAAATAAGGTGTAGAGAGACAGACTTAGAAGAGGAAACAAGTAAAAACTTATGGTCAATCAAGAGATGACAGTCAAGTTGATAGATACAGCAAACCCCAAAATTAGAAAGTGAACAACGAAAGCAATTGACCAATAAAGATTGTTGTGACCCCACGTAAACATGGTTGAAGTTAGGTGGTCTGGAAATGGTAAGATGTGCCTTCCTCTTTAAAGGACACTCACCTTAACATATCCAGTAATCATTAATCTATTGTTATAGGAAGACACACTCTTCTGATTTAATATTCATCGTTATTAGATATTAAGATCAAGATTACAACTTCAAAATATAGAACTGCGTGTGAAAAAGCGAGCAAAGTTTATTGTAATTTTAATATTAATCTTTATCACCAATATTTCATATTCCTAACGGCCAACTAGATTGGTGTCGGTCATAAAATTTTTAGACTGACGAATTAAGCTTCTCAGAAGTTTCGGTGTCAAAAGAAATATTACGATTCTTCAACTATTAACATTCAACGGACCACTGCACTTGTTTTTGACATTTTAGACTTTTTTAACCACCCATCTTTTTATAAATTTTCTGGGAGTCAAATACAAGGAGATAGGTCAGTAAAATTGAAATGGCCATAAATATCTGGTTTCTGATTAAAATATATTTCTTCCGTGATAAAATGAGAGTTTTTGACATACCAAACGTTATAAAATGTCATACAATCTTCTTATATTTCTCCCTCATCACGCATCAATGTTACGGGTGGTATCCAATCACATATCCAGGTGTCTTATGAAGAGTTATATTACCTTTCATTGTGTGCTCAATACGAAATCATAAGAGTATGTAACTGTTTCTCCTATTGAATTCTTGACATTTACCACAATATACTGTTCACTGTACGTCATTTATTTATGCATCTACAAAAAAGTTAGTTTTGCAATCATCACAGTTTCTGTAGAGAACTTCAGGTTGTGATATGCTAAATCATATCCTTTAAATTAAAATACAGACTCAACGCTTGTGCATCTGATAATGATGTTTAGGGTTATCTTATGACACATGAACTACATGTGGGCCATGGTAGGGAGGATATTGGCGTTAATTGATCCGAAAGTGCAAGTCATGTTTGTTAACAAGTCTTCTGCTCAGAAGCCAAAGGGTATCAGACGGCAACATTCTGTCTTGTTTCTTCGAAATCAAAATGAGAAATTTGATGTTTTATGTATTTCTTTTGAATATTTATCAGACTTGTTATTTAAATTTTGTAAACCGTAGGCCCAATACTACAATAATAATGCCCAGGTATTTCCAGTTTTAATCGATATAGACTTGGTGTTAATTTTGATATTGACATGAGCTTTAATCTCTGGGACAAACTAGATGGTTTGTTTTTCCGACACTACCTTCCATTTACCGTAAACCACAATATGCAGTTAAATTGCATAACTATAACACTTTCTAAGCTTTTAGATTTGAAAAAAAAGCGATATCATATCTGTATAGAACTTTCGAAGAAATCATATCGAAAGCTCTCCGCATAGCCTTCTCTAAATCACGTCAAAAGAATTCAAAGAACTTACAACCTCTAAAACTTCCCGAAAGAAATCACAAGTCAATATGTTAGTGGCATCACTAGACTTTCGATATTGTTAATGAATTTAAAAACGAAAAGGTCACGACCCTGGAGAGAAATTTATGTATAGTTGATGTTAGGTCAATCTATTCTGAATTATTCCTCATTTGTATTGTAATGAAACAATGTCGAACTAACGCAACTGATGACAAGCAATGACGATCAAGCTAACAAAAAACAGACGTCCATAGTTCGAAGGCTGAAGTTATCTCTTCAACTTCATTTTCTGTAATAAACACGATATAGTTGACCGTTATTTAAAATGCAAATCCCCAAATTTGTAACTATATAGCTATGAACAAGTAAAAATGATTAAGCAAATTAAAGCTCGTTTATAACACTTCCTCTGTTAATGCTACACTTACAAAGATGTTAAACTCCGCCACATACTTTATGTGCCTGTCCCAAGCCAGGAACCTGTTATCCAGTTGATGTCTTTGTTTTTATGTTTAAGTGTTAAGTGTTTTGCATTGTATGTTTATTTTACCGATTATTGTTTCATTTGATTATCATTACAGTTTATTCTGGGGCCTTTTCAGCTTGCCTTATGGTGTGAATATTTGTCCATTGTTGAAGGCTGTAGATATTTATCAGTTTTGGACGACTTTCTCGTAGACATTCATACCAATTGTCCTTTTTCTATATCTATGTGTTTGGGTTTTAAACATTATTTGCACTGACCTGTATTATCATATTAATTCTTAGTGTATTATAAAGAATCCTAGATGTAGTATCAGTTTATAAAGAATCCTAGATGTAGTATCAGTGTATTATAAAGAATCCTAGATGTAGTATCAGTTTAAAAACAGATTTTGAAGTGATTACTCAAGCTTTTCTTCTACTAGTTGCGTTGTATTTGTTATGGAGTGTTGTATTTTGACATCCGATGCACGACTGTTTACTTCGATATCGTTTCATTATCACGATTTTAAGTTAGCAATACCTTAAAACGACAAGAAAAGTTTTTTTAACCTTTTTTAAATTACAATCCCTCAGACAGAGAAATATCTAACTATGGTTTGCATTGTTCATCATAATATCCAGAGTTTTGAATTCATGACTTAACATAATCAGATTATTATTTGCGGCCATGCTGGATAACTGATGTGCAACAAAGTAACAACACTAAATGAGCACATTGTAAGGATCAATTATGTAATGTTTGGTTTCAGTCCATTCAGATGTTTCTGGCAGAAGAGTTTTGTACGAGTTTTCCAAAGGGTAACTTAAGTATGAATTATCTAAAGAGGTCAATGTTTAACTAAGGTCATGGCTGACAGCCATGTTGCATGACGGATCGACAACAAAGTAACATCACTTGACCAGAACCTTGTGAACATCATTTGTACCATGTTTGTTTTCAAGTTATTTTTCTAAAAGTAGATTTTTTATAAATATTCCCTTAAGGGTCCTATGTTAAACTATGTTCCCAGTAGACGGCCATGATGGAGGGTGGATCAGCAATAAAGTAATAGCTATTGTCAGAATCTTGTACATGTAAGAAACATTTATGCCATGATAGGTTTCAGCCATTTGAGAAGATTAAAGTATGACTATAACATAGGGTCCTGTATTTAACTATATTTATCGCCTGTGGCCATGTTAGATGTCGGATCGGCAACAAAGTACTACCACTTGGTCATCAAATTGTAAAAGGAGTTCGAAAATACCAAAGGGGCAGACAGAAATCGTTAAGTCGGAAGACAGACAAGACCATGACCAACAAAATAAAACAAAAGACAAACAGAACACACTACACTGAAAACTAAAGCTGCAGTAACACGAACCATACAAAAACTAGGGTGACTTCAGGTGCTTCGGACGGGTAAGCAACTCCTGCTTCATTTGTGGCACCCGTCGTGTTATTCAGTAGTCAAAGCCGGTATATAGCCACAGTCGATGTTAGTCACAACTGGTATATGAACGGATTTGTATTCATGACAGTCGGATCCATAGTCATTTGTGAAATGGATGTTTCGTACCGGTCAACCAAACAATGATGGCGATGTAACGATCATTTAAATCAATGTTTGGATTCAATCCAGCCGTTCTTTAAAAGTAGAATTTTGTATTATTTTTCCATAAAGTTTCTTTGTTCAACTAAGTTTCCCGGTGATGGCCAGGTTGGATGACAGATCGGCAACAAAGTTACAACATTTATTATTAGCACCTTTTAAGGATCATTCATAACTTCATTGGTTTGCTAGAAGATTTTGTAGTATTTTCCCATTCGATCCTATGTTAAACTTAGTTCTGTGCTGGCTGCTATATTGGATGACAGATCGATATTAACGGAACAAGGCTGAGCGCTCCCAGACATACTTTATGTCAGTCCCAAGCCAGGTAACTGTAATCCAGTTGATTTCGTTGTTTTTTATGAACGAGTTAAACTTGTTTTACATTATATACTTATATTTGTCGATTATTGTCACATCAAATTATCATCACATTTATTTTTAGGACAATTTACATCTCTAGTAAAGTGGATGTTTGTCCGTTATTGAAGGCCTTAGGGCAAACTGATGATGTTTGTAATTTATTTGTTTTTTGATGGCGATCTCAACGACAACGATACCGCATCTCCTTTTTCATAACGGACGACGTTCTAAAAATGATGCGAAAAGGTCACATGACCCTTTTGGTAAGATCAGGTAAGCTAAAACTGTTGGGTAAGTGGGCGATCTTTTAATAGGGTCCATCAATGACACACTTCGATAATAACGTTAAAGTGGCATAGAAATCGTCGTTTATATAACTTAGATATATTAATTATTATAGTGAATACACCCGAGACTGAACAGATGTTGTTAATAACGAAATATTATCTCGCATTGATTCCAACTCATTACAATCAAGAATTTAATCAACCATCTCTTATAATAAAAGCAAGCAAATCAGATGAAAACGGATATAACGTAAATAGTTGTGTACATTTGGACTCAGTCTTACTGAACGTATACTGTTTCCAAAATATTGAAGAGAATATAAATGGAAGCCATAAAAGCGGAGAAAAAATGCGGTTTTTAAGTATTATTTTTTTAAAGTATTTTATAAATCTTTTCATATTCGTTCTATTTCAAACTTCTATAGTTAAAACAAAGAATATGATATTAATGCCAGGATGACATGATCTTCTGCTTACTACATGTTAATAACTATTATTACTCTTTATGTAAGAATCTTTCATTAGAATTTCAATTCTACTATTTTTACATATTTATCAAGGAACAGATAGTGTTGATATAATATGCGAATGCATATTAAACACTTTACCATTTAATATGCCATGTAATATGCCTGTAAGATCATGTGATAACTAATGGGCGAGGTAGTCTCACTTTGATTGACAACGATGCAAACATTCAGAATAATAATAACAATATTATAATGTAATCCGTGTAATAGCCAAAATATGTCCCAAGGTTTGAATGCATAATGCACGACCCCCCATGTAATATGCCAAAATATGTCCCAAGGTTAGAAGGTATAATGCACTCCCGGAGTGCATTATACCTTCTAACCTTGGGACATATTTTGGCATATTACACGGAAAACACAATATTACAGTATAAATATTTGCTGCATGTAAAACGCTTTTCTGGATTTACCTTCATCACACAAGCAAGGGGACAAAAAAGCAAAAATCGTCTTATAACGGTTTAGTTAGAGGACAGATGAAACATTTCAAGAGCCAATCTACATACAACCATTCAAAAGTGATAAATCTATGAAACGCACGACGCTGAACAAGCTGGGAAAACTTTGTAGTGTCTGTCAGTTGCGAGGCAATAACAAAATAATAAACTTCCCATTTGCCGTTTTCATATTAACTGTATTAATTGTTCCTTGTGTGCTATAACTGTTTTCTTTTCACATATACGTATACTTAATGTACAAAAGGTCTTGCATTTAAATCTTGAATCTCCAATCTACGGTGTAGCAAAAGGAGTTCCTTCATCAACTATCATGTAGCATTATAATTGTGGTTGTATTATTTATTTTAGAAACTATGTGAAAGTAAGAGTTGTGTAATAGTAGGTAGATCGATCTTGCATGTTGAATGGCTAACAGTACGTTCAAAAAAATATTTCGTTAATTATTAAGAAAATCTTATTCTAAATGAAAGTTTTATTTGTTTAGAAAATTACACGCGATATAAAAATATGATAACGTACTCATTAAGAACCTCTACAGTCATACAATTGGTTTTTTTAATAGTTTTATCATTTTTTAATCGAAAATCATCACTGTAGGTTAAAAATGTTACTATTTGTCCCAATTCGTAGTCAAAGATATTTTAAGGATTTTGTTGTTATTTAATCTGATTTTATAAATTATATTATTTTATGATACAACCGCACAGTTGATAAGCCAGTTAAAACTATCACCCATAAAGAGAACAAAGTACTGAACTTTGATTGTATTGTGTGGTAAAGCATTAAAAATTCTACACGGTTGTTTCATTTCATAATAAATTAAAAATACCGAGAGTTAAAGACTTTCATTCAATGTTTACGATTTGATATTATATTGTTGAATTTGTTCTTAAAAACAAAATATGAAAGTAGCAGATAGATCTCCTCTTACACTTCTAACAGGAATCTGTGCAACGCAATAAAGAAGTACCGATAGACCAAATTAATACGTCGTCTTCTGTTTTCGAGTTTCAGCTAATATCAAATAAACTTATTTTACAAAGCTTATAAAATATGCAAATGGAAAAAAAATCAGCAGATTGAATTTTTAAAAACAGTTTGTAATGATAGTTCTTCGAAAATGAAAAGAAAATCGGGGGCATTCTTTATAATATATTATTAAAGAGTTACCTCCGCATTGTAAGAGTTTTCAGTTTTAATTGTCAAGAAAAAAATGCACGTAACGAATGCATATTTACATATGACAAAAACATATTTCTGCTAAGATACATAACTTTAACATCTTAATGTCAAGATCTACAGCAATGTTTAATGAAATAGCAATAAATATATCGTTTCTGAATTAAATTATAAAAGTATCTGACATAATTTTATTTCTAAGAATTTTTTTCTTAGGTCGGTGTTTCGAGTACGAACTGTTCAATAAGACAACAGAAAAATAGCATAAAAGGTCGGTTCTGTCTTCTTTTGGTATTGACACCAAAGCATTCAAGTTGGATCTTGCTTCTTTATTCTGGTTACCAAAACTACACGAGTGTTCATATAAAGAAAGGTATATAGCGGGTTCATCCAGGTGCTCCATCAAGCCTCTTTCTAAATTACTTACAACTATACTGTCGACAGTCAAGGAGTGCCTCCGAAAGAACTGTGATAAAGCGTACTCCACAAGCGGTAAATTCGAAAGATCTGCTTCAATACCTCAAATCTGATTCTGTAAAGTTTTGTACAAGTACAAGTCCAAACGATTACTTTTTAACATTTTATACCACGATTCTGTCTTAAGATATTAATTAAGATATTAATTGTTTTGTTAATCAAAATGGAAATCCAAGATATAAATATTAGTTTTAAGGTAAAAAGATGTCTTGTTTTGTAATAAAACACACCGCTCGTTCTAATATGCAGTGAAGTTGATATTCTAAAATGCTGGACTTTCTGGTTGACAACAATTTTGTTGATTTGGTTGTTGAGTTTTGCAAATGGGCCGTTGGCATTCAAATGGGCACAAATTGTGCGCGCCTACAAGCCGACATGTTTAATCGTATGAAGCAGAATTCATACAGGGACTCCTGCGAAATAGCAAAAAGAAATTGGTCAGATCGTTTAAATTTACTTTTCGCTCAAATCGATGATGTTTTGTCATTGAATAATCCTACGTTCAGTGAAGATCTCGGCTAAATATTTTCAGCTAACTAGAAATTAAGGAGACCACAGAGAAAACAAATCTGCTTCATACCTATATTTAATCCTCGAAATTGACCAAGATGAAAACTTGTTTCTAAGACTTTCCTATTGTAAACTTCCAATATTTATGTGGAAAATTCCTGCTTCCCTTGCGTATGGAGTTGATGTTTCGAAGTTTATTCGATACACTCTTGCCTGTTCCAAGTATCGCGATTTTCTGAAGAAAGCATTGCTGTTGTCACATAGATTACTACATCAAGAATGCATCCAGTCGAGGTTGAAATCGTCCCCACTAAACATATTTTCATCATAATTTAGTTAATCCATATAGTATCAGTGTATCTAAACTAGTTATGGACCTGTTAAAGGTAACAACAATAACTTGACCTCTTTTCGAACGTAAAACCAAATTTTATAGTTTAAGTATTCCAAGACGAGTGTTTTGCGCAAAAAAGGTGATGCTTACCCTTCTTGAGCACCTGATCCCACTCTTGCTTTGTAAAGGAGTTCGTGGTCCCAAGCCTTTCTTCCTTTTGTTTTCGTTTTATCTTTTAGTTTGCTTCAAATTTGTGTTGTCTCTTTGAACTATGCACTTTTGATCTCTCACATGGGTATTCTACACTAGACCCAAGACAGGACACCATGATGTCAAAACAAAATATTTAAATAAGAAGACAGAAGAAACCAAGGTAAAAAAGGAAAGACAAACATCAGTACGCAAAACAATACATAGAAAAATAAAGTTTGAGTAACACAACCTCTTTTAAACGATGGAAAGTTCTGGTGCTCCGGAAGGACAAGCATTTCCTCTTCAATAGAGGTACCTGTCGTGTTTTTTGGTTGTTGAAGCTGGTGATAAGCTAAAGCATTAGTAGTCACAACTGGTATAATAAGAATAAGAACGAATTAAAGTTACGACAGTTGGAAGAAACTCGTTGCCATTTGTGAAATGTTAATCAAGTCATGTGGGCAAACGAAAATACCGAAGTGATGACGTTAAACTTCTTGTCATTGGCAACCCTATATCAAGCAAAATCCCTAGAGTAGCTTATTCACTGAGAAATATTAACTCAATATGCAGGTGAGGCTGGAATGTTGCTTTACATGAACGTAAAGTTCACAATGAAAAATATAAAAATATACACTTTGCCAAAAATCGTTATTTTAACCATAACATCAATTTTAGACTTATGTTTTTGCACGAAGCAGACCTTTCTGTGCCTGTAGTATCCTTAATTATTCATGATTGAAAATTTCTTAGTTAGCTTAGTTTGTACTCCTGTCTCTTTAGATTGTTTTGGTTTTGATGCTTTTGATAATAAATTTTCGTTGTATTTTTAATCGAATTTCCAACATTTTGACTTCGAGTACTGCTGACGAGTTGTCAATCAACGAAATTCGCAGGGGTTCAAGTTCGATGTTGTGGCCAAAGCTTTAAAACTGGTTTTTGTTATTACAATTATTAATAAAATGATTGCACCCTTACACTTATATTAATAGATTTGGAATTGCATCCATCTTGTCTTTAATCACGTTTATTGACAACTCAGTATTAAATCGTCAGACATACTGTGTTGGATGACAATTTCACCATGAGCTTGCTTTCAGCAACTGCCAGTAATAATTAGAGATGAATTTTCATTTTTTATGTATTTTTGTTGAGTATATTTATTGTAACTAAGTTACTCTCTAGTCGGACTAGGTGACTTTGTGTAGTATATTTATTGTAACTAAGTTACTCTCTAGTCGGACTGGGTGACTTTGTGTAGTATATTTATTGTAACTAAGTTACTCTCTAGTCGGACTAGGTGACTTTGTGTTTTATTGTAACTAAGTTACTCTCTAGTCGGACTAGGTGACTTTGTTTAGTATATTTATTGTAACTAAGTTACTCTCTGGTCGGACTAGGTGACTTTGTGTAGTACATTTATTGTAACTAAGTTACTCTTTAGTCGAACTAGGTGACTTTGTGTAGTATATTTATTGTAACTAAGTTACTCTCTAGTCGGACTGGGTGACTTTGCGTTTGATTTCTATAGTATGTCTGTTTCTGCTTTTATTTTTTTTTTTTTTTTTTTTCTCTGACCACTCGTTGGGGGAGGTTTGGGTACGCACTGAAGTAGTTTAACCCCACTACGTGTCTCATGTGCCTGTCCCAAAATGGAATTGTGGTCATAGGTTTGTCAAATTATACAACTGAATTATCAAAATAGCCTCAATTTTGCTTTGCATTTATCTTTAACTCAATATATGCCTATCTGTTTACTCTCTTGTCGGATTAAATGATTTTCTGTTTGATTGTTATAGCTTTTGTTTTCTTCGATTTTTTTCCTTTGACACCTGATGGGGGATGGTTGGGATTCAACCAAATAAGTTCAACCCACCACATGTCTCATATACCTGTCCCAAGTGAGGTAGGTGTGTCTTTGTGTTATATGTTTGTTACTGGTACACATTTGATAATTTTCGGGTAAGAGCAATATTATTCTACGTATACATTTTCTTTTTTATTTAAAAATGGGAAAATGAACCTGGCGAGTTTATTTTATTATTATATATATTCCAAATCATCGTACGTCCGTACCTACATGTAGGCATTAAAGGTTTATTCTGTTTTGCAATTATTTCGCCTTTCTCCATAAAAACGTGGTTTTTAAACTAACGTCGAATAAAAATTAAATTGAGTTTTTTACCAATTTTAAGGAAGTCACTTTATTACAAGCTGAAAAGGTACACTGGTGAATGCCGTCCACTCGAATGCAACTATTCTACGAATTGCCTTATAATTGGGTTTAACTTAAAAAAATAACTTTAATTATAATGAAACTGATTTGCTTATACATTAATTAAACAGTTGATTGTAGAAAATATACTAAGTAAACGGTAAAGGGAGCTGTGGATTCACAGAATTGAACATATTTATTGAAACCAGAAGAAAGTTTTGAAATTTTTTGAAAAATTTGAGATTTTGATATCATTTTTAATCTCAAAAGAAAAAAATCACATCAATTACTTTATATGCGTTTACCTTTGAAGGAAAATTGAAGAGGGTCTAAAAAGTGAATTCACAAAACGGCCTTTGTTTTGAAATCAGTAGCATGTTTTCAAATCTAAATGAAATTTGATGACATGTTCATCAATTAATGTCCATTCCTCGTTATTTGTGTCAAAATGTTGTTTTGTCGTTTTGGGGTAAATAGGTGGGTTTTCGAATCTCGAAAACTGTTATTTGAAAAAAATAAGATTTTCACAAAAAAAATGTGAGGGTACTTTGCATAAATCTTCTGTAAAAAATTGAATGTCTCTTAAGTATTTAGAGAAAAGCGAGCAATTAAATTTACATGTAATGGAATTTACATATAGATGCACATTTTTTTCTTTGAGTATATTTCGACATTCAGTGGAAAAACTGATACTTTGAGGATGTGTTAGAATGGACAAGTAACGGCAAATTCCGTTATGTAAACCAACTGAAATGAACTTCTTAAGATTTTTTTCATAAGGAGTGGTATTTTACCTTGTTAAAGTCTTTTATGTACACCTCTAGATTTGTAAATTACCTCTATTTTTCTTGTAGTTGGTGTGCAGTCTTTCTGACATTTACCCCATATCGTAAAATTTTCATATTTTTGTAGATACTGTGATAAACAACATTCTGGTCTAAGGGAGTTAAATCTAAGGAAGAAAAACATTTTTAAAATGTTATTAAACAACTTCCACGCAAGTGGAAAAGTTCGCTTCTCTCTCAATTTACCCTTTTCATACATCGAAGCGTCTCTGCGACGGAGATTGGTTACGATGTTGCAATGGATGCCAATGAGGCAGCCATCCACTAAATAGCAGTCGAAATTACACTTCAGTAGGCATTTCGTAAAATAGTATGAAATGCATGTGTACAAGCTAAAAATAGTGTTGGATCTAAAATTGAATAAATACATACAATTAATATGTAAACATAATATATTCAGAAACGCTGGGAATGGTAACAAACTGCAAAAATTTATAAAAAAAAACTGTTATGAACTATACTAAGCCATTGATGATTTAAACTTTCATTCTCTCTTTTGTTAAGTATAATCCCTCAAAATTCTCTACTTTATTGTGTGTATCAATAAAATCACCTTGCAGTTAATCAGCAAAAACTACGATCCGTTTATACGCTTTAAGTCAATAGTACTTTACATAATTATACAATCTCTGAGCAAAACCAGTATTTAGCAGTTACTTATGAAACAAATAAGAAAACTAAATTCGTCCCTTTTACTAGGCAAAATCACTGTGCACAAAACAAGATTATTAACATGCTCCCATCGTGAAACCACCTACCACCATCACCGAGGGAGGCCGAGGTGTAGAAATAGGTCGTTCGGTTTTTCCGCCCACAGGGGCATCATTGGCTGCCATTGGCTGAACGGGATGTATAAACTCGACCACCCCTTCCAATAGGAAGTGCAGCGGAAGAATAGCTATCTCCGTCCATGTGGCACTGGTCCTCTTAAAGGGGCTTCTCTGGTTGTGAGGGTGTATAAAATTTACAACTGTCCGGTGGGAAACGTTTAGACCTGTATAGAAAATGCCACGTTGTATGCACTTTTAAGACCTCTTGTAACAGCTCGTTTTAGGAGGTCAGCAGACGGACGGTTTCAAGGTCTACACAACCAGCATTTTGTCCGGTGGCAGTCAGAATTTCCCACCCTTAATGTATTTGGTTTACAGTTGTTTGTTAACTTGTTCCCGTCATCAATATAACTGAAGTATTGACCACTGGGAGTTAAGCAGCAATCCTCCATGGAAGGATGTTAAGTAGACAAACATGTTGATAGAGAACATAACCGGTTTTCATCTCTTCTTGCTCAAGTGCAGCTGAAGTGTGGTCATGAGCTGAAATGTAGACTTATATTTACATAAAAATCGTATATGATCTGAGCACGCTACCATGATCACAACAATAATAATTCGACATATTCAAATGTAAATTAGGATTTCAAATACTTACGAAAAAAACGTCAAATGTATATCTTGATTTCCATATTATAGTCGAATGATACCGTGGGAAAAGGCTCGAGTGATGATTTAATTTCATTCATAACTAATTAAAACAAAAAATATTCCATTGTGAAACGAAAACAACCTGAAATATCATATCTGATATGAAAGAAATAGTATTGTCTCAATGTACAAATTCAAAATTACATCTAAATGCTAATGGTTGCTCATATTGAACCTTCTTAATAAGCTTTTTGCTGTCAATTGAAGACATTTTGTTAGTTGATGTAATTAAAGGGATACTGGGATAATATAAATAAGAAACCTAGTAATATATACTAACATTATTCAAAAAGCAACATTAAAGAAGAGATATGTGATAAATGTCAAAGGGACCATAACAAAACCTTGCGCAATGTCTTCAAGGTCTTAAACGATGACAGTTTATAGTGAATTAAAGCTTATTATGTCGGATCCAAACATTTTTTACAATTTTTTTAATTACTTTTCTATGACTCCCTTGAGTTACATTTCTTAACATAAATAAACAAACACAATGTAAAGTATTCTATTATTTGTATTGATGTTAACACACGATTTAGTTATGATTCTGATTTGTGACCGAGTTTTACTATACCAGAGTGCATATATGTACTACATGTAGCGTTTTTTAATCTGTAAAGTTAAATATGCTGATTCATTTCTATTTTTTATAATTAGAAAACAAACCATATATTAGCAAGAAGTTCCTTCTGACTTATAAAAAAACTATTCCATGTAGCATGACGAAGAATTATTGCAAGTTATTGCCCCTTTCATAAAATAATCGTTCCTTAGTGATTAACGTGCACACTGAATAATTTTGAAAATACCGGCAAGGTAGATTTTTTTCTTGAAATTGTTATAGTGTAATTGGTTATGATATTTTTTCATACAAAAATGTGTTGAAGAATTAAAAAAAAGAAATATTTCATATGATTCGGTAGATCATCTTTCCTATACGGCGTGAGTTCTCGCCTGACTTTGTACCATACAAAAACGGGTTGAGTTTAACTAGCATCGCACGTGATAAGGTTTGTCAGTTACCTACCCAAGGTCGGTGGTTCTCTTCGGGTACTCCGGCTTCCTCCACCAGTAAAACTGACCGCCGCGATATGACTGAAATA
>JAULBM010311293.1:0-14087 GCA_032357055.1 Geukensia granosissima | reverse complement strand
CTTTGTTCACATTAACTCTGATTGGGCAACTCTAAGCCAGGTGAGCGATTACAGGCTCCTGGGAGCCTCTGGTTTAATTTGTCAATCTTATTTAATAAGTTATTTCCAGATACATTTATCATGTATATTATAGGGTTATTGCATGAATATTGTCCCAAGTAGAATATTATAATGCTTGAGCTTGCAAGTGCAATTGATATTCTATGAAGGATAATATTCATCTTCATTCGTGCAATAACCATTTTATTGTATGGCAAAACTATTAAAATAATAAAGACATAAATTTTTAACATCATCACTTCCTTTTTTCGGAGCAATATTGCGCTGAGTGCATTATGGAATATTGCAAGCTAACATTTGGTTATGGTCTCCATGAATTATTATGTTGCTTTACCTCAATATTATATCTCATGTCATTTACTTTAACATGCAGTTACCTAATTAATAATTTTGTTCTGAAAATCTTTGTTTCCTTTTCATTTATGTTTTTTGTGGCTGGTTCACTAAGGAGATGTAGGGTGACCTTGGAAATGAATTACTGTTTCATTGATAAACCTGTCACAGCTTCAAAGTGTTCTAGTCCCAAGAACATATTGTGAGTCATTAAGCTTTTTTCATAACAACCTGCCATTTCCAAATGTGGGATTTATTTTAATCAAAAACATACCTGTAATTATGTTTTAATATGGATGGTCAGTATATGTAATTTTATTCTTGACTTAATTTGAATTTTTGTATGATTTTTCTAGTTTTAAAAGCAGAATGCAGAAATACATTTATATTGTATTATTTACTGCCAATATGATTACAGAAACTTATAATTAATCACGATATGATATATACCTGTAATTAGCTCTGTAATTGTAGATATATATATGTACAGGTTGTATTTAGATTGTACCATTGTATATGTAAATCGTTCCTTTATGTAAATGTCACAGTTTTAATTGTGTAATATTATTTGTTTTGTTGTGTTATTTGTGTAGAAATCCAAGGAGTCATTGTAGCCAGATTTATAGTTAGTCCTTGTTTAGTGCTTGTGTGTTTATTTGGCATGAAATGCAGATGTGCTAGCTTTTATAAACAGTATTTCTTGTTAAGTATTTAATCTTGCCACCTGTTGATGTGTCACCAATATGTTTGTATTTTATATGATGCCAAAATTTTATGGTTATATGTATCATGGTATCAGTATGAGTTGTCCCCTCTTGTTACTTTTAGTTCTTCACACCATGATAACACAATGCTAAGTGTAATAAAAACAAGATCAGATTTATATTATTCATGGTTGTCTCTTTTTAATACATGTGTTTAAGATAAATGGGGTCAAAACATAAAAAATCTACACTTGTCAATCAGATTCTTTTTGTTTGGAGAGCCTTCTGTCGAGCTCTTAAATCTTACTTGTCAATGAAATTTTATAATTGTTAAATAGTATTTATTATTGCTTTGTTTTAAAATTCATTTTACAGTATTTTATTGTGTAAATATTGTTTATTTATATTGACAATTATTTTATATGCTTTTGTCTCTGTATAATTATACTATATAAAGGTAATATTAGAATGTGTAGCAGTCGTGCAATGTTTTTTTTTAAGTTTCCTTGCAGAATACAAGAGCTTAGCCCATTTTACCAAAATAAATTACTAAGTGTCAGAGCATATACATTATTCCCGTTCTCATTTCTTAAGATTAAAAATGTTTTATAATGATAATGTTTATGAAACAGCAATTTGTATTGTTCTAGATGTCTATTTTCTGGATGAATGAATGCAATCAAATGCATTCTCAGTAAGTAATCAATTAAAGATTTTGATGATGTGATTGACATGTATTTACCTATAATATGCTTCTTGGAATAGTTCAAACATTTTTCTCTTTTAACTCAACTAATGTTTGGTATACTGCATTCACATTTTCTTTCTATATATACTAATTCCTTTTCTGTTAAAACGAAATAATATGGAACATATGCCAGAAAGACACCATCCACACCTTACATTCTTTAAGTTAACATTTGATTAGATTCATATTATTGAGTCTGTTAACAGATACTATGAAATTTCCATATTCCCAATGAATGAGAAATTTTTAATCATGGTTTTCTTGGAATTTATTGAATAATTTTATATTAGGTGTAAGTTTAAAATTGCTAGTTGTTTTGTGATTTTCCAGATATATGGGATTTCTAATTTTGTTTGCAAATATAAAGATTTCCTATTCAATATTTCAGTTTATTTTGGTCTCTTATATGGAAAGGAATGATTTGTTATTTGATTTAATGCTTGATATTGTATTGTAACTTATAATTCTTTAAACATATATATATTTATATATTAACCCAGTATAAAAATCCAGAGATAGCATTGATATGGTATTTCTCCTTTTGGCTCTCATTACGTCAGTTCTACCCACTGTGTGACATCACACTTGTAGTTAAGTCATAAGTTTGTGTCTCATAATGTGCAGTAACCTGTTCCTAACAAATATAGTTCCAATTAAACTGGAAAATTAACACCGTTATTTATACAACAGTATTTTTTTGGTAAAAGTCTAATTTTATTCTTTCCTGCTAGTAAACACATTCTCGATTTAATTGTTTTGCAGGATCAGTTTCCATAAAAAGAATTAGTGATTAATTGATAGCCTAGACAGAACAAAATATTTCTGTTCTTGTTTTATTATTAAAGATTATGATCTTGAATGTTACATCTCTTGTTGTTGAAATAGAATTTTATGTTAGTAATCCTGCTTATACTAAAGTGTTGTAAAACTAAATCCTGTGAAATAGATTTGTTGTTTGTATAATTATGAAAGAAGATTTATTAATATGTTTTACAGTCATAGGTTCAATTCAGTTGCATAAAACTAGAGAGTTTTACAGTATTTTTTTCATTTCAACAAGATACAAGATTTCAAACCTAAAATTTATGTAATTGATGTATCAATTTCAAAAACTGTTACTGTGAAATTTAAAACTGAGCTTTATTGGTTTCAAATATAGTCTGCAACAAATTTTCAAAAGGTGAGACATTGGTATTATTGGTATTATTATAATTGAAGGCCTTAGGGGAACCTCTAGAATTTGAGATTTACATGTTTTGGATGGCTGTCTCATAGACAATCATACCACATCTCTCTTCTATATGATTGATATTGTTTGATGGGAACTGCATCAAATTGTTACAGTAAGCAAATCTGCTCATTTCAGATTTGAAAGGGTTGCACTTTATAGCTGTTAATTTTTATTTTATATCCCTATCACTCAAACATTGGTTCCAAATATAACCAGGGTTGCACTTTATAGCTGTTAATTTTTATTTTATATCCCTATCACTCAAACATTGGTTCCAAATATAACCAGAGAGATTTTTCAAGAAAATCCTTTTGCAGAGCATTTTATGTAAATACCAATGTAATTGTAAGCAAAAAATGATCATTAAAACACCCCCTAGGTGCATAGAAATAAAAAAAAACCCAAGTTAATGATCTGACAGAAGTTATAACACTTAATCATACTGTATTCTTTCTGTATGTCTGAACCAAAAATTGGTTTTAAAGATCTGAATATTGATATCTTAAAGAAATGCAAGAAAGAAGTTACACAGCAAAAACAAGTTTCTGACATGCACACATGAATTTTCAAATTTTCTGTGAAATTGTACTATTGTTATAAGTGTGAACATTGTTCATTAGCATTTTTTGTCAGGAAGATGTCATCTGACCACGGGTTTTTTGGCCCTTGTCGAGATTGCTTTCACTTTTTCGCTGCTGTTGATTTTTTTTATGAAAATAAATACAAATGTACCTTTCAAGAGCCGAGTCTCTCGTGTTTTGGCTGTTCATTCTTGAAGCAAAAACATAATCTGTAAATGGAATTTTGAAAGAGATTTAACTATCTTACCGGCAACCAAATAGGGTGTTGAAAATATTGCAGGTGTTGTTGTTTGTCCTTTGCTCATGTGAAAATTGTTGATTTTTGTGAAAAAATAAAGTTCCGACAATGTTTAAATTTTTGCAATTCTGGTACCACCAAGCTTATTTTTCTTACATTGCATTTAAATATATAACAATAGACATAAAATCTATCAAAATAACTTTCATTTTCAAAAATTCATAAATCCTTGAGCAAAAACAGATATAATGGAAAACGACAAAAATTTCAAATTTTCCTAATGAGTGGAGAAAAACTAGGAGCAACTATAAAAAATCTGAAATATACAAAGTTACCAGAAATTTGTACGTTACATTTTTTAAGAATAAAGAAGATTCCCTCAAAGGATTTTTCAAAAATTAGTAAAAAGTGAGACTCAGTTCATGAAAAGTACATTAGAAGAATGATCACAAGTTCCAGAGTAATACAATATGTACTATACAGGTAATGATCTAACACCAACTCTATCAGATGGTAGTATTTGATGGAAATAGTATGGAAGCAGTTATAATAGGTGTTTTGTTTAGTGTTTGTGTACACAATCATCACTAGTATATGAAAATAGGAGATGTTGCATGATTGTCCATGACACAGCCATCCACCAAATGACAGTCAAATCTAAATTTCTTCAGGTCCCACCTGTTTAAACAGAATACTTATATGGACAGTCAAGACATCTGCGCAGAGATTTCTATTATTTTGAAATCATAAAATAACCTGTACATTATTTGCTATAAAATGTCAGACAGGTCATTTTTTTGTTACCACTGTAACAAGGTTTTAATTGTCTATCTATAGAATTGATATGCAGAGACCAACAATAAAATCAGTCACCTAGATATTCCCTGTATAATTACCAATATTATTAAATTAGGACAGTTAACAAAGAATATAATCCTAATTTCTAAAATGGATGGATGTCTCATAGACAATTATACCATATCTCCTTTTTCTATTTCTAAAAACTATTACAAATACTGTGTTTTTCTGGAGATAATCTGTCTTTAAATGGCTGTATTAGCAATAATAACTTGAATCTGTTCTTATATGAAATGTACTGAACAAAAAGAGTTAGCAGCAATGGAAACATAGTCATCTGAGGACATCAAGAGGTTTCCCTGGAAAGATGATCCATGGAGATTTTGGATCATAATTCTTTGGAAAACATTGAACTATTTTTAAAAATGTCATTGACAATAAAGCTCAAAACATATCAAAGCTTGCATGTAGAGATTTTGAATGAATTTTTATTAAGCATTTCAGTTATATCTGAAAGTGTTGCTGACTTTTCTGTTAATTATAAAAATGAAAAAGAGTTAATTTTTTACCTTTCTTATGCTCATCAATTATGGTCATATAACACTGATCCTTTGTTTCAATCAAGTTGATGACTGACTTTTTCTGTTTCTTCTATATTTAGAAAAGCTAAGTAGAGTTATACTTTGCTAAATTAGCTTAATTATTTTTGTCAAATTCTAACTTTTATTACTGAGCAATGATTTTTCTGCATTTTGATCATTATCAAAATACTAATTTTTCAATTTTTTCTCATGACAACATGCCATGATTATATCATGCCACAGTGCAAAGAACCCTTGGTTTTTCTGCAGAAAGATTACTAGACAAATGTAAAGTATAATTGATGTTTAATATATCTGTACACATTTTATTCAGAATTCTGTATTCCATCCAGTGTTAAATTAAGTAGTAGTTTTTTTTTTTGTCTGCTGATGTCTCTCTTGTTATTGCTGCCTTCTGTCATTTTATTTGGTATTTTATACCAGCATTTCTAATTAAATAAAACTATTAACAGGTATTTTTATTTTCATTGCCCCTTATTGCAGGTATGTAATTTCCCAGATATTCGATACAAAATACTATAATTGTATCTGGTTCAATATATCCGTATAAGAGCTTTTGTGACCAAGTAAGGCAAGTTATACATTAGTTGATTTAAATTTACCTGTACAATTCACTGTAGCCAATTTGCAATAGGTTGTGTTTGCACTCCTCCTTGTCTCATACTGCATTGCTAATGGCCACTTGACTTGATTTGTCTGTTTGAAACACTTCTTTCACTAACTCAATAATTCCTCATTTGAAATATCTCAAAACTTTTAAGAAATGTAAGGATTGGGGATGTCTGGTTCATTTTGATTTATTTTTAAAATTTTGAATAGTTGTTCCTGAATTATGTTATTGAAAAATTACCATTTTTTGGCATGTCATCAATTCTCAAAATGCATTTTCTTATTTATCGAAGATTTCATATTGAGATTGATGATGATTTGTTGAATTAAAGTAGACATTAAGGAAGACTTGATGTTTCCTCCACTATGACAAGTTTCTACTATACAACTACTAGACAAGGTAGCTTCATATGTAAGGTGCCAATATCTTTATATGCACTTTAATTAAGGTGACCTTGACTTCTGGCTGAAAATGATCCAGATTAAGTTAAGCTTAGTGTGAACAGGCACTACCGGTATATGTATTCCAACTTTGGTTAAAATTCTTTAGACTTTTCTACCAGTTATCATTGATAAGGTTAGCAACCATACATATTCAGAATAAAATGATCAACTTTACTAGTAACTTTGGTAAATTTCCTGAAACTCTTCAACTTGCTATCTATTTAGAAGAGTATTTAGCAACCACACAAAAACGGAATCTGAAAATCAATTGCAATCAGTTGAGGTTTATATATTTTTTTTTAAAAAGTTGCAATGCAAACTTTGGTAAAATTCTTGAAAGTATTTGAGACCTGTTCTCTTTTTAAAAAGGAACTAGCAACCACATATCTTTGTCAGTTGTTTTCTGCACATCTAGGCTATTTAGGGCAGCCTAAGATGGCAGTGGCAGTGGCCGTCTCTTATTTACTGACATTTTAACTAAAGGTCAGATAGTCAAACTGCAGCCATGCAAACTTAAATGGCCCAAACAAATGGATTTCTTGAACCTTTTTTTCAGTCTGTTCGTCCTTATTGTCATGTTTTGGAAAGTCCTTTAGGTAAACTTGAACAATTCTGAGTTTGACTTTAATGTTGGCAATATATTTCATTACCATTATTTATAATTACATTGGCAAATGACAGCTGAATCAGTTGTACTTTTTGCATGACTGACTTGGTTTAAGGTTATTTGAAAATTCAGATATAGGCTACTAAATGTTCTCCACATAATCCCATCAAAATGGATGACTACTGCAGAGAAACACAGCTTCCATTTTGTTGACTCAGTTTGACCTACATTTTCAAATAAACTGAGACTAGTTACCCTTTTTTTCATGTGTGCTCTATGGGTATTACTTGTCCTTGTTTAACTGGAATGAGGGCAAGGTGATTAGCTGTCATTTCCAAATGGTTGTGTATTTCTTGGAGATGTGCAACAAGATTTCTGAATTTTGATGTTGGTACAATGGCTCGAGCAAGAGGCGTACCATCCTCAGTCAATAATTTTTGGAAGAAATCATAGCCCATAATACATTTCAGGAGTTAGAATATCAGTGGTAATTACATGAACCTGGAATAACTTATTGTAATTTAAATACCAGGAAATTTGCACAGTGGAACTACAGGATTGGACAGCGGGTAAAACTTTGTTTGGAGTATGGGTAGCTATTGTTTCCCACATATTTTGCATCACATTGTTTAGAAAGGGAATCCCTGAAACTTGTTTACCCATAATCTGCCCCTGTACTTAGAGTAGCCACCTACTTTTTTATATTTAGCCTTCTACTTAAAAATCTATTGAAACCCCTGTATCTAGCCCATATGCTTTATGTCATATTTGTCTCTTTGTATTGTATATTTTTGTTGTTCTACATTGGATGTTGGTAGGATCAGTTTGCTGTTATGTATTTTGACTATTTCTGTCTCATTAAAACACTGTTGATTTAAAGGTGAAGGTCAAGGTAAGAAGATTTTATACAGTGAGAGCACCATCTATATAGCAGACAGTAAAATTTATTTGTTGAATAGTCATCTATAAAGTCATGAATGATGTCCATCTGCAGTAATGTTGCAACACTAGACCACCTCTTGTAGATCAAAAATTTTTGCAATAATGTTTTCTTGAACATGTCAAGTACAGGCTCCTTGTTTCATTAATATGTCAACAGAATTAAAACTTGAAACAAACAATCATTTTACCATTATCTTAATTGCATTTTTATCAGAAACAGTGTAAGAATCCCACTTTTTCTCTGGATCATAAGGTTCCCATCGACTGGCAGGAAATATGTGCTTATTGCGTTCATACCAGGATCGCAGACAAACTTTCCCAGCATGTGATTCGTCCTTTTCTACAGAAGCATCACTGACTAATCGCACATCATCATGTACATCAAATGTAAATAATGGTCCACTTTTTCCTCGGGCTTTTGATACAATAAAATCATAGAATGTATAATGGTGTGGAATAATTAAATCTTCTTTAACATACATTAACTGATCCACAGTCACTGATTTAAGGTCATTAAATTCTCTCCTCAGACCTTCTAAACACTTTTGTAAGAATTGTTGGATGCTATTTCCCTTCTTCATTCTAACCTGTCGCCGATGTCCTGAACCATCCCAGTAACTGTATGTTATCTCTATTTCTTCATTCTTCAGTTTTTCTTGCTTTGCCACCCATTCTTCTCTCAGCTGTTCCCTGTAATGAAAAAAAACAGATCACAATTAGTAAATCTTATTTGGAAAATCAGAGCCCATCTAAGATTTTGGTAGATAAAAGTCATGTCAATGACCTGTAAATGATATGTATTTCAATAAATATGCAGTGTTCCAACTACTGTCAGTTTAACTCATTTCATGGAATGCCTTTTTCAAAAGTAAAAGGTGCTATCAAATTTGAATCTAAATAATTTTTTCCAAAAAGATGTATCTTTGTGAGTCTTTACAGAAACTATTTTTGTTTTAATATCCCTTTCAATGGTCAATGAATCTGGAGCAAAAGAAAAGTTTCTAAGGAATTTACAATGTTTAAGGTAGATAACTATCTTAGTGGGTTTTTACAAAGCCCTGTAGAATGCCCATAGAGTAACATATAACTCGATATGTAATTGCAAAATTTCTTTCTGATCTCAATGCAACAATTGATGCAAGTAAATGATTAATATCTTTTCATTTTATAAATTTTGTACTTTAGACGGCAACAAAATTACAATGGGTAATTCCCCACCTTAAACGTGCCTGAAAAGTATCTGGCAAGGGCAATATACAATATATGTACATTGGAGGGAAATATCAAATTTATTTGTATGAGCTTTAGAAACAGGTACATGTAACACAAAGCAAAGCATTTTTATTACCTGTTTCGCAGGGAGTACAAATGAATTTGATATTTTTCGGCATTGTACATGTTGTTTTTATCCTGCAATTCTTAAAAAGTAAATAAATGGACAATTTTCTATCTAAAATTGTTGATTTCTACATTTCTTAAGAATGTGGACGTATTTGAAGACAACAGTCAGCTGGTATCCGAATTTAATATTCCGGCTCACTCATAATGCCTTGCACAACAGGAGACAGCATTACGCTACTGTACGAATATCACTTTGCTATATTCGTACACTTGTATCTGTTTAATAAAAGGCTTCATTGCAGAATAATTACTTCTATTTTAATATTTTATTGGACCCCTTACTTTGTTCTAATTCTTGACAAAAAATTAGTAAAATATTTCTGACAAAGGTTTGAAATTTCTAAAAAGAAATTCTACAGAGTAAGGTTTACAGACAGACGGAAATGAAAGAGGCATGGTGCTCCCAAAATGCATCAACATGTGAAACTCTATCTTGAGATTATTAGTTATTCCAATACTATATTTAAACTATAAAAAAACCTGCAACGAACAGTCTTATAATGCAACAGTCATGGCAAAAAAACCCCAAGAAACCATAAGCATAACAATGCTGTCAATCACAAAACTGCAAGAACAATTGCTTTAAATATAACAACATTCATCTTTTATCCATATTTTGCAGCTGTGTCATGTTGTTTTAGCACTTCTGTTAATTCCATAAGATGAATGATCTACAAACTTCTGAGATAAATGATGCAATGTGAAAATACAGTTTCAGACAAATTTCAAGTGAACTATCCTTGCAACTAAACCACTTA
Organism: Geukensia granosissima; assembly: GCA_032357055.1. Lineage (NCBI taxonomy): Eukaryota > Metazoa > Mollusca > Bivalvia > Mytilida > Mytilidae > Geukensia > Geukensia granosissima. Next base: position 4,031 of record JAULBM010311293.1, on the reverse strand, counting down.
TAAAACTCATATTCAAGATTGTATACCTCAATTTATTCTCTTCTTCTTCTCTATCCCTGTCAGGCAAGAAACTGGTATCTACATCAGGATTTTTACCTATACAGATATTTACAAAGACATCATCAAACTGTAAAGTTTAAACTACATGTATCATTATCCTCAATTTCATTTTGATTGTTTGACTTGTTGAAGTCCTGTTCAGCATTATCACATATTTTAGAGGAAAACAGTGCCTTGACTATTCCCATTCTACATGTATAAAGAACATCTGGGTTTAAATGTTGCTGCCATTTATAAGGAGTTTTGGTACAGGATATAAAAATCCCAGACACAAATTATTCAGCGTTTAAAAACTTTACTATCGTTGTTCAGTTATTTACTTTTTTAGCTTGTGGTATTTTTCTACTGAAGGTGTGCAGGATTTTCTTCTCAAATATAATTTTACTACAGCAAAAGGATTTTATATCCAATCTGATTTTTTCTCTTTTATGATACTCATTTCATGTTGTGTTTACATAAGATATACTTTCAATCTCCCTTTATGCATGTAAAAACTACTCGTGGATAATGTTATTTAGACTTTCAAATATACCTTTTAGTAATACTCTAGGGGACCTATTGATTGTCTATCTATCAACTAAAGATACATACAGGTAATCAACAACTAGACTGGTTTTCCCATTTTTGGGACTGAATATATATATACAGGCATGCAAAAAGTATTCAGTCACTGTTATTTTTCACTATATATTTCAAATAAAACAACATTTTTTTCAACTCAGGTGATTTGCAAATGCAGCATGATACAACAGCTTTTGACATGTGAAAGGTGAACAAATGAACCTTTGGGTAAGTGTGGACACAGTATTTTGTTGGACACAATAATGTGCTGGACACAGTGAAATACTGGACACAGTAATATGACTGAATAAGTGATTATTTTGACTCGAATTATCCTCAAAACCAGTGTCACTATTGTTCAATTTTTAAAGAAAACCCCATCAAAATCAGATGAAATTTAAATTTCTCCACATTATTTAAAATTGAATTTCAAACCCCCCTCCCCACTTTGTCCCCTTCTAGAGGAATCAAATGCAAAGAAAAAATCGGAAAATTAAAATTTCTCATCTCCTGCAAAATCACATTTTTTTAAACCCTTTGACCCTTTTAATACAAAAAAGGTAAATTTTATGAAAAAATGCTTGGAGTAACTTTTGTTGCATTTTTCAAAAGGAATCATTTGCAAAACATCATATCAAATGGGATGAGAAATAAAAAAGTTCCAAAAATTAGGCGGTGGCCGCTTTCGGACCCCTTATATCTCAATAACAGTAAGAGATAGGTCATGGGAATACAAAGAAAAACCACCATCAAAATTGGACAAGAAATAGAGAACTTGCATCTTAATAAAAGAAAAACCTCTTCTGGCCCTCCCCAAAAAACCGGGTGGGGCTAGATCACCCAAAATCAATACCAACCTCTATCTAGTACCAATTGTCAACGTCCATTAATATTAAAAGGATTAGTGAACTAGAACAAAAGTTATTGTGTGGAACCAACCTGTCTACAGACGGGAAAGCCACAGACGCTGACAACAGCATCATAATACGACCACAAATTTTTGCAGTCATATTAAAAATTATAAAAAATTGTTGTGACGTCATTCCTTGTCCAATTTTAATAAAGATTTATTTTTTTTTAACTGTGGTTTTACATGAAATATATGGTAAAAATAACTGACTTTAATTCAAGATCGCTATCGACAAGAATCCAGTTTACTGAGGATCCCGTTTAGACAGGTTTCAATGTATCAATAGTTGCCCTGGAAGTATGAATAGTTACCCAATCTTTTTTTCCCAGTAGAACTTTTTGGGAGTGTGAATAGTTACCCAATCTTTTTTTCCAGTAGAACTTTCTTGAAGTATGAATAATTACCTAATCTTTTTTTCCCAGTAGAACTTTTTGGAAGTTCAATCTCTTCTTCTTCTACTTCCTCATCTTTATCTTCATCCAGGTTAAATGATAAATTAGCAATCTATATTTAATAAATTATTAGTCAAATAAAAGCAGTTGATTTAATAATATAACAGTTTACATGTGTGAACTATTTTCTGTAATATCATCTGATTTCAGTTTTGTAGACATATACTTTCCCCAAGATAATAGGAGTAATAGGTGCCATTTTTAATGTTTTGAATAATATTTACTGTTCTTAAGATATAAAGGTTTAACTGGAAGCAGGCTACAGCTGTATGAGCAAAGAGAACCTTATTATGTAAACAACAATATACAAGATTAATATATATTAATATATGTTAATCAAAATCAAACTTATGACTTATATATATATTTCCTTGATTATATCTGTAGATTGTTTAATAACACATAACACTTTTGAAAATTTTAATATGAAACAAAATCATTCAATGGATTAGCAGAACAATTGCTTCTAAAAGCATGTGTGCCTCATAAAGACAAATTATTGCCATTTCTAAGCACTAAGTTCATGGGAACATGAAAACACATTTTTGGCCTTTTATCAATTACAAGTGATTTGATATGTTGCTATCACGATTTGGTTGCAGTTAAAACAAAGCATATTCAGAGTAGATGATGATTTAAACTAGTTTATGGTGGAATTCTTAGTTAAACATACATGCAGATTCAGCTTGTTTGGCAGGCAAGAATTATAAATGTAATTTATAAGTGAACCCTATCAAGGATAGCAAAACATTTAAGCAAATACCCAACAGCATTATGTATCAAAAATGTTTTGGTGTGACTGTGGTAGACATCTTTACTGTGATTTTGAACACAGTTTAAGAAAATATTTAACAAATGGATTAATTGATAATGCAAGAATTCCAATTACCATTTTGCTCAGGGGATCTAAAAATGACCTGTAGCCAGTCTATATTTAAAATGTGACGTCACACTTGATTAAATCAAAATTACACATTATTTTTACAATGAGCAGTTTTAAGTATTATTGCTTTGAGTTTTGTTTGATTATTCTCTTTATACCTTCATCTTTTCCTTCTTTTTTCTATCTTCTTTTTGTTTTTCTATCAGCTGAGCTTCAGCATTTTTCTTTGCCAGTTGTTTTTCTCTTTTCTTGATTATATCTTCTTGCTTTGCTTTCATTTCATCCAAGGTGACAAGTCCTAGTAAAAATTTGCCAACCTTACAGTTTTATTTCCAAATTCAACCATATTTTGTTTAAAGTTTGTAAATGCCCTGGAAATTATCTTGGCAGGGCATGCTGTTCCTCCAAAAAAGAGCTTTATAGGAGACATGAGACTCCCCATAAAAAGTTTATATAATTTTCATTCAGATTTTATAAAAGAACCCTGCAAATTTTCTAAAAATCTTTTTTGTTTAACTGAAACACAATTACTTTATATGAACATGCACTGGCTTCAACTTTACCTATTATACTTAAATGCACCACAATATTGTTATTTATTAAATAAAGCTGTAGGTACATATATATTTTGTTTTGTCCTACATGTTTGAGTAGTCCCGAATTCATTTATATCATGAAGTTTATTACCAATGGTATTGGATTTCAACTGCTGTTCAATGGCATCATAATGAGTAGCAAATTTATTCTGTATATTGCCAATCTTAAGTTCTTCCTCTATTTTCTTTTTCTTTGCTTCCACTTCTTCCTGTTCTTTTTGTCGTTTCTTCATCAAAATCATAGCTCTTCCTCCTTCAGAAGCTGCTCCTTTGTAGTGAGCCATGTTGTGTCTGCAATAACCAAATTCTAAAAAATTGTCATGTATGGAGGAAATTCTACAGAAATTATATCTCCCAAGACTTCTGAATGATATTTATCCTCACAAATTATTCTTGGGCAGTAATTTTGTTTATTAGTAGCACAGGTGAAGTTTTTATTACAGCAATATGTAAAGTGATTAGTGGTACTCCCATAGGATTTGATTTGATAGTGGGGCCTGGGTGGCTGAGTGGTCTAGGTAGTTGATTTAAACTTACCTGTACAGATCACTGTATCCTATCACCTATAC
>JAULBM010311292.1:0-24411 GCA_032357055.1 Geukensia granosissima | reverse complement strand
ATTTGAACATTTCAAAGGGTAACCTCTCATCAGTTACATTAGAATCTAAACATAGGGAAACCAAGATCAAAACGTTGCAAAAGAAGCACTCAAATCCACACATCGAAATGGTTAGCCAAATCCGACGGCAGGGACAATAACTAAGTGCAAAACTTTTCGAAGCCTATCCGTATTTTAATGTTTTTGAATTTTAACAAATGCAGCAAATTTCTGTAAAACAATGTTTGATAAATTTTATGTCAGACAAGTCTGACAACTGGGATGGGGAAGATCTTCTGGGACTTCCGGTCCAGCAGCAGAGGCATCATTAATATATATGTTAATATATGCAAATCCAAAGTAAGAATCCTTTTTTGTTTCTGTGTTATACAGATTTGAATAAATACCTGTTTGCTTTACGGTTGATTGACTACATGATCAGCAGCTACTATTTCAGCAATATTTCGGACGAAATCAAATCAACAATTAATAAATCAATGTGTAGACTGTTAGTAGAGGACCGACAAGCGAGTGACTTTCAGACTGCCACTGGAAAATTAAGGGGGTGGAAAGGGTCGGACAATTTATCCTTGCTTACCGTCTCCCTTTAAATTGCGAACCTATTGTTTGTTAGCTGAGTAACAAGACAGGTGCCACTAGTAGAACAGGAGTTCCTTACCCTTCAGGAGCACCTGAACTCACCTTGGTTTTTGTAGGGCCTGTTTTTCAGTGAAGCTTTGCGTGTTCGATGTTTTTCTTTCGTTTCATTTTTCATTTTGTTGGCCATGGTCTTGTCTGTCTTCCGAATTAACGATTTCTGTCTGTTACTTTGGTATCTTCAAATTCCTTTTTAACTTCCCCATAAGCAGTGAGGGCCCTTTTAGAGGGCTAGTACATCCAGGACGGAGATACCTAGTGCTTATTTTATCTCTGAAACTATTTGGCCAACTCGATTAAGGCTCGCCCATTTAGCAGGGATTCTACCTAAAGCGGAAAAACAGAACAACCTACATGTTTTTCCACACCCTGGCTGTCCAACGAAAAATCCAAGTTACTGGTTTTGGTCAAGTATTAAGGTTACAGTTAACATTTAGGTGTACGTCTAATGTGTTATGATGGACAATCACCACGATCGACATTCGACCAAGACACGTGTTTCAATAAAATTAAGGCATTTTAGAAATTTTATGGAATATATTTTAGACAACAACACAGACTTCACATCCTTTTCAGATACATTTATTTACACAAGCGACACTCATCCCAGCGGGGATTTCATTACACTAGCTATCTTACGTTTAAATGTATCCGGTTAAATTCCCTAAAAACCAAAAAAAAAAAAAAAAACTTCAAAAAGATGATTGGCCCAACACCTAAGATACCATCCTAAAATCTTTAAAAAGTGCAATCTCTTTTTAATCTCTCATTGATTTCGCGTACATTCTAGAAATCAAATATCAATTACAAATATACATAAAAGGAATTCGAAGATACCAAAAAGGCAGACAGATCGATTGTGACTATACACCGGCTCTGACTACTGAGTAACACGACGGGTGCCACTAGTGGAGCAGGAGTTGCTTAACCTTCCGGAGCACCTGAACTCACCCTGGTTTTTGTAGTGTTCAGGTTACTCCAGCTTTAGTTTCAGTGTAGTGTTGTGTGTTCTATGTTTGTCTTTCGTTACATTTTGTTGGCCATGGTCTTGTCTGTCTTCCGAATTAACGATTTCTGTCTGACCCTTTGGTATCTTCGAATTCCTTTTAATTAAAATATAAATAAAATTATTTAAATATTTTATTTTTATTTTAAGAGGCAATTAAGCCTATAAAACATTTATTATTTAAACAATAAAATATTTTATGTATATAAATATGAAACTCAAAATAAACAACTGGACACAATATAATTATCATATGATTTTATATCAAGAAACATTTCATGATAAAAAATATTTAAGGCAAAGTCAAATATGATTTCAAACAAATATTGTAAAACGGAGACATTTCTCTCTGTGGAAACTTGCATAGTATTTCATAGTTCTTCAATGAAATAAACACAATAGTTACCTATAAAAAGGAACAATATACAAGATACATAGACTGCTCTCGGGCCATGAGTATGGACCTTAACATAGAAATCGCCCCACGGGCCATATTTATGTTACGGTCCATACCCTTGTCCCTTAGGCAGTGTATATCTTATTTAACTATTATAAAATTAACCAATCAGATTAAAAACATACGCAAAAATATTGCATATCAAAACAAAATATTCACTCTAGATTTTACAGCATATTAAAATTATATCATAGATTTTTTTCTTGAAGAATTGGGAATAATTTGTGTTAAAGTTTTATACCGGAGCACCTGAACTCACCCTGGTAGGGTTCATGTTACTCAAACTTTAGTTTTCAGTGTAGTGATTTGTGTTCTATGTTTGTCTTTTTTTCATTTTGATGGCGATGGTCTTCCAACTTAACGATTTCTGTTTGCACCTTTGGTAAGTCAAATGCAATTTTTAGCTAGAGGCTCCCATGAGCCTGTGATCTTCCACCTGGATTATAGTTGAGAAGATGTATAATGTCAAAACTAGAAAAAGGAGCTGGCGAATTCTGCAGCCTGTCCCGTCTCCATGTTTGTACTCGGCAGATTAAATTTGTCCCATTTATGTTATAGGCTATATGACAATTTTGGTGAATTCAGATTTATGAATAATAGTTATTTTCGTTGAAAATGACAATTAGTCATTAAGGTGCATCTGTAATCAAATAGGATATAAACCAAATACCATGTGTCTGTTGGACACAAATGTCCCACTATACACATCTGATATCTAACCATAACTAAATATGTAAGTCTATGTATCTATCTTCATGTAATAAAGCTTACCTGCAGTTAAGCAAATACAGAAAATGAACTTAGTCACTTGAGCATAAAATGTAATTGTCAATGTGATCCTAGACTTGTGCATCTCCACTGTTCTCCTCAATATGAATTTAAAGATAGAGTATGAGTGATATCATGTATAGTACTTAAGAAGTGGAGCTAATTTCAAAACTGAACCAAAGTGACTAGAGCGTGAAATGTAAGGTCATAGTTGTCCAAGATTTACGTTTCTGGTATGTACTTTCCAAAATGAATATGTAAAGGTAAAGTATGACATTCATACTATGTACAGTACTTGAGAAATGGAGCCGAGGGCAATCCGTAAGCAAAGTCATTGGAGTGTAAAATGTAAGTAAAAGTGATGCAAGACCGTTGCGTCTGGATGGCGGCCATCTTGGTTGGCGGGCAACGTCATTGGAAATAATTCTGAAAGGCATTCGCCAAGTGACCTTTCCACGCAAGTTGGTTCATATTGAGCAAATACTTTCAGCAAGTGGAACTTTTAATTCATTTCCCAAAGGGTCCTATGTTAAACTTAATTCGGCTTTGATGGCCATCTCGGTTGGTTTGAGGGGATGCCGGATATGATTTTGGTAGAGGACCATTCCACTAAAGTTTAGTTCCAAATGGCTAAGCAGTTTCAGAAAAGAAGATTTTAAGTGAATTTTCCATAGAGTCTAATGTTTAAAAAAGTTCGGCTGTGGCAGCCATCTTGGTTGGCGGGCAACGTCATTGGATATAATTCCGAAAGGCATTCGCCAAGTGACCATTCCATACATGTTTGGTTCATACTGAGCAAAAACTTTCAGTAGGTAGAACTTTTAAGAGGGTCCTATAGAACTTCTAATTCATTTCCCAGAGGGTCCCGTGTTAAATTTAGTTCGACTTTGGTGGTCATCTTGGTTGGTTGGATGCCGGATTTAATTTAGGTAGGGGACCATTCCACTAAAGTTTAGTTCCAATTGGCTCAGCAGTTACAGAAAAGTAGATTCTTAAGTGAATTTTCCAAAGGGTCCCATATTAAAATAAGTTCGACTGTGGCGGCCATCTTGGTTGGTCGGTGGGGATGCCGGATAAAATTTTGGTAGGAGACTATCTAAGAAACATTCCACCAAAATTTGGTTCCAATTGGCTCAGCTGTTTCAGGCAAGAAGATTTTTTAATACACGAAACCCTTTTTGTTCTATTTTTATTAACGGCGGCCATATTGGATAAGGATGTCGGATATAATTCTGAAAGGGGACCACCCAAGGACCATTCCATTAACGTTTGGTCAAAATTGGTTTCAGAGCAGTTTCAGAGGAGAAGATTAAAATGTGAATTGTGGACGGACGGACAACAGACGCTAAGCGATGACAAAAGCTCACATGGTATTTGAGGACAGGTGAGCTAAAAAGGGGTACCACTTTGATAACGATATTTTAATAAAAGCTAAGGCTGCAGTAATCTAATTCTAAGTTCAACGTCAACCCTCAGAGACAAAACCTATGAGGGAGGGAGGCAAATTAAAACAAACAGAAATTTAAACATATTTTTATAGTGAAAGTAAGCTAATTTCGTATATATATGAATCAGTTATACCACTAGCACAGGTTCTAAAATATCAAGTATATATATAATGTCGGTCAAGTCAAACTTGACGTAAAATAGCTAGAATGTTTGAAAAACCCAATATTGGGTAGAAATGTTAAGGAATTCATTATTTTGGTTACACCTCTTCCATTTCATGTACAAGAGAAGGAAATTCCTTGGTAACACTACTAAAATTGAAATGGCCATAAATGTTTAGAAAGTCGATATTAAAACCTTCTCTGGAAAATACAAGTTTTCGTTTTTGAAAACAAAAAACTAGAGCTAAGGTAGCATTAGCATAATTCATGTTTAAATTTAAGCGATAGTTTGGATTAAAAATGACAAGAAAACCAACATCGTGTTATCCAGCACCAAAAAATAATAATCAAGGCTAAAATATTTAACATTCTTAATAACCTATTTCTGATTTGTGACACCACTCGGTTTCCTTGAACATAAAGAATACTGCCGTTTCATACTGTAGGCAGTTATAAAATAATTTTTGCTATTTGATTTGTCATATCCGAGCACTATGCATGATGACTTAATGTGTTTTAAGATTTCTAGAAGGAATATTTTTTCTAATTACCGGTTGTCTTCATGTTGCTCGAGGTAATTAATTCTAGACATTTTGATTATTTTTTAAAAGACAAAAAGTGAAAAATACTGAGTCCTTGGTTCAACGTTCTTTGTCTGATAACATTACGACGATATCTGTTTTCGTGACATACAAGTTATCTCTTAATCCCATTAGATCGATGCAATTCTGATATATTAATTACAAGAGCGAAAGGCTTTGTCGTCAACTTGATGAAGGTTATGATAGACTGCTATTTGGTAGAGAAGTTTGACCTACAATTTCATTGTTAAGCTGCGCACAAGAACATCCTATCAGAATTCTATTCATAATGCATTTATTTTAAAAGTGTCTATGCTCTCTTGAGTGTTTATCGCAGACGTGATGTCAGATCGTGTTGGCTTAATATTGTTAAGTAAATTGTTTTCAACAATATATATCGCGGCAACTTTTTTAAAATAGATTACGTTTCTTTTTCATTTAGATGAAAGTCTGGAAGAAAAACTCAAAAATAGTTTGAGAAGTATTTTGTAGTGTCGTGCAAAGACTAAAACATCTTCTTCAGAATACCTATTTAAGTACGATTATGATGCTATTGTGGTCAATACAGCCCAGAAAACCCATGTACATGTATTCATGTATTTTTTTTTCCAATATAAATGTTTTTCAGGCCTGATCTTTATGCATATCTCTTTCAGTACGAGACATTGTATACTCAAAGCGTCGTGCATATAATGAAGATATGTATGTAAAGAAGTATTTTTACAAAAACTTCATATAGATATTTACTTAATTTAAATAAACTACATATAATGCATTTTAAAGCACTCAAGAATTTACGACTGTGATATATAACAGTATCAAAGTATGCATGTACTAGACAAAAGTCCATCGTATCAACATGTAATATAACCAAGAATAATATAAGAAACACATTTTTACACCTAAAGATTCATGAATGTATTAAAATAGTTTGCTAATAAATAATGGAGCATTTAACAGTTAGTGTTCATTTTTTTATTCCATTGAAATGTGTTTGGTCATGAAAAACTCGAATTAAGCTGATAAAATTTAATGGCATGACATCATAGCGAAACGATTCAAGCGTAGAATACACATGCAAGAGATCAAAAGTGCATAGTCCAAATAGGCAAGACAAATTTAAAAAAAACTTAATGATAAATTGAAAACAAAGGCTTGGTCTCCATTAACTCTTACAAAACAGGAGTTGGATCCTGTGCTCCGGAAAGGTTAGCATCTTCTGTCCGGCGCGCGGCATTTGTCCTAGAATGATGTAATCTAATCCGGGTTAACGTCAATCCTTTAAGAGGTGATCTCATTATTAAAAAACCAGTAACAAATGCAAACCTGCACATATACGACCAGCCGTGGTAAAATTATCTAGTTGAGATACACTGATAACATATGGATCAACCATAAAATTTAATTCAACCTTGGTTGGACAAATCCTTTTGTAGTAATTTTGGCGACAATAGTAGTGCTTTCTTCAGAAAATCCTGAAAGTTCTAACTTGCACGAGAGTATCTAATCAACTGCGACACACAACTCTGTAGGCAGGGGAAGCAGGAGTATTGCCACGTAAATATGGGAATTTTACAATAGGAAAGTTGAAGTTTCTCCGTCTATCTTAAATCTTAGAAACAAGTTTTCCCTCATGGTCAATTTCGAGGAAAACATATGGGTATGAAACACATTTTTTAGAGTCCGTTATTTCTTAAATTTCTAGTTCGCTGGCCATGGGAAATATACAGTCCGACAAAAGTTATGCGCCACCCTATATTTTTTCTAATAATAATTTTCATTTTTCACCTATGTAAAAAGTGGAAATAGAATTAAATTTATATCAAGACACTTTTATGTATTAGTGTACAGGCTAAATTGGGTGAATTAGCCAGTCGTATGATTGGTTAATTCTCAAAACAAAAAGGGAGATAACTTGGAAACTTCAGAATGCCGAAAAAAGTTTTATCGAGAAATCAGTTTTACACAATTTAAGAAACCGTATTGGTCATAAGAGTTTCAGATCTTTTAAATGAGCATATGGGGCATCTTTATCAAACAAATTTAATTAATAACGCGTATAACCACCACGACTTCTCTCAAGTTCCCGTACAGGCCTCCTCATTCCAAGAACAAGACGACGAAGCCGATCTTGGGGAAATCTCCGCCATTTCCGACCAATAAAATCCTAAACATGTTCAATTGGGTTCATATCCGGTGACATGGCAGGCCACTCGAAGGTATAAATCGCCTCCTGCTGTACAAATGCGCGTACTAACCGTGCCTGATGTGGTCTGGCATTATCGTCCATGAAGATGGGTCTGTTGGCCAGTCGGTGGTTGTCGAAATGTGTCACCACATGCGCGTCAAGCACGTTTTCACGGTAACCAACGCCATTGAGATTACCTTGAAGAACGTGCAAGGGTAACTTACAATTGAAAGAAAAGCACCCCCTTACAATGACACAACCCCCACCAAACGCTGTTGTGCCCATGTCGTTTTCATCGAGATATGCGGTCTTTCTGTGCATGTTTTCCTCCAAAAGAGGTCAGTCACAGAAAGGATCACAACAACATGCTGTGCCACCCTTCTGTTGCGTAGACCCGTCTGTGACATGCCAACTGCTCAACATCTTTCCGTTATACCTAATTTTTGCCTAACCATTACTTTTCCAGCAACTAATCACAATCTAAACTTCTATAACTAAAAAATTGACAAACATACCTTGTGTAATTACGTATCAAGCTAACTGAAAACCGGTTTTTACAAAACACAAAATAATCGATTGATGACGTATCGCATGTCAAATTGAAGTTTATGTTGACAAATATGTTGTCGCAAAACCACATGTTATAAATATAAATTTAAAAAAGATATTTACAGAATAATAATAAGGTGGCGCTTAACTTTTGTCGGAGTGTATATATTCATAAAACCCTAAACATCACTACACAACTACTTGCAGCAAACAAATTAACACTTTAACGTCACTCGACCTTGTCCTCCTAATAAGTTCATGGAGTTAGATATTTTAAGGATTGAGAATGTTAGCAAATGTTCGAACTCCTCTTGTTTTACATTTCCATTTTGGCCGGTGAGCCCAATTTCTTGTCGTTTACTAAGTAAAATCTCTTGAGACGTCAGCTGTTCAGTTTTTTATGTTTTTTTTTCATACGGTAATTATAGGCAAAAAAATCAATACAAAACCAATGACGGATCAAGAGGGAACATTTCGCGCCTCATAACAAAGCGTTAATATCTCAAAATCAAGCACAAAAAAGAATTTTTGTTCTATTTAATACAAAGTATGAAAAATATTTGAAATCTATTTTTTACACTGATCAACGAATTTCTATAGGTTAAAAAAGTTCTATTGAATATGTTGAACGTTTTTCTCTTCAGGTAATTTGTACAAATGGACTTCGGATTTATAACCTCTGAATTTTTAATATAGGTATTTCAATTTGAATAAAAATTACACTTTAACAAAATTGATATTATACTTCTTAAGGTGAAATACTTTACTCTAATTCCTTAACGGAAAACACCTTCACGAACCTCGTCGTCTGTCTAAATCTGCTTCACAGCTTCAATAATTCTAGAATCGTAACTTTTGACATTGAACCCAACAATTACATCATGAAACAAACAGATGTAATCGTATCAATTGGTATTCCCGATTTTCGTAACCCTGGATGCATCCGTAATTTTTATGTTTTTGTAAGGGTGTTCTCCAATATGGTAAGGTATCGCAATATAGCTGTAACGAGAGAATATTTAAATATTTCTATTTTGGCAAAATACACAAAATATAAGAGAGAAAAAAAAATATTAAATCAAACAAAGAGATTGATTTTTCCTATTACTTTTAGATAAAATGAAATTAAAAAAATAAAAACCTAAATTACACAGTGACAGCTTTGTTGCTTTACCGTCCCATATAGGAAACAACTCTTATAAATCCATAGATACGTAAAGAGCTAATACACACCTTGAGCATATTAAGAAAATACGTTTCCTTAATCAAGAATATTAAGCTTTACAGATCGTATCGTATTTCTTTCCTACAATGTGACTTTACAACACATCTTTTTTCAAGCAGTATATGCTTGACAAGCGGTAAACAAACATCGCCACTAAACGAGGCTACTCTTCCGCCGTTAAAGCTAACAGCAAAGCATCCTCCGACAGAATAAATATCTTAATAAAAACGTTTAAATCGATGTAACAGTAATAATTTATATATATACTATATACATTCACAACCAGAATAACCAACTACACTAACAATACATGCTAAAATTAATCATAAAAGTCTCACTGTAAATTGTCATGGTGTGCCACTGTAAACAGACATATGTCAGTGACTTAAGTGGCAGGACGAATATTTACCTATTTATTTCCATCTAAAAGTCTGCAACATTTCTTGAATAGAACTGTTAATATTTTCTAAAATTAGTTAGATAACTACTTTTCTTCTTCCAGTTCTATGTTATATATATAGCAGCACATGTAAGTTGCGTTTTTACTTTTTTGAATTTAAAAGGAAACGCGTTCCGGGTCGATCCTACTGAAAAATTTGTAGCAGAAACTTGACTGTTTAAGCCAGAAAAATGTATGTCTTCCATTACATTATATATAATTAAACTTGAACTAAGTCAAGAATTAGTGGTTTACGTCGTTATGACCTTTTTTGTCTTGTTTTATTTTATGGAAGATTATGTTCTTATTTTTGACTATTTGATATTATTGATATTTCCATACAAGCATTTGAAGTATTTTGCTACAATGATGTAAAAACTTTTTATATTTTTTTTAAATGAATAAAACTTTATAGATGCCACAATTTAAGTGGGATCCAACCTTCCCCGGACAAACGGTTAGAGATAAAAATCAAAAAACACAAAAGCAGTAGAGACGAACCATAAAAAACTTATTTTTGACCAACAAAGTTAAATATTCCTGCAAATTCTAGGTCAATTTTTTAAAAGTGCAATTTTACAATTGCAAAATTGAAAAATATACTTACATTATTAAATATATTATACTGTAATTTGAAGAATTTTACATTCTATAACTAGTCAAAAAGGTTACGCTGCATAACTTCATGTTCCTCTGTTGTAAGATTGCAAAATGTGAATAAATAGAAGAATATGCTTATAAAATTTTCTTTTCATGCCGATTAAGAATATATATGGCTAATGAAACTATGGGTTCAGATCCTACCTGTTAATCGGTAAACTGTAATTTTCAAGATTAGAGGTCTGGCTTACACCCGTGGATGGCCATGGAATATGTCTTACGTTATACAGATGTGTTATGATATTTAAGTTCGGATCATTGTTGAAGGCCGTAATGGAACCGTTAGAAGTTAAAATTGACCATCATTTGATGGATGGTTGTCTCATGAACAATCAGTCTCATGGACAATCATGGCACATCTCCGTTTTGTATATTTTGATACTGAATGAGAATATATATTTTCGGTCGGGAGATAATGACAGTTTTTGAGACATCTTGTAATTTCCAAAATGACAGGATGGGTTACTCTCCGAGAGTGACCATAAAACTTAAAAACAGATAAGATAAATATTGTTAATGGGTTGGGATCTAAACTTTAATTGACACTGATAAGACTAATGTACATCCGAATATCCAGAGTAGGGTTGTTTGACAAAAAAAATAATGTAGACTTTGACTGCCAGTGTATCCCATCCCTTGACTTTTTGAAAATTCAGAAAACATTTTATCTCAAGCGCATTAAGGGAGCGTAGTATCAGTTCCGTATTGCATATTACCTGATTGGTACGTCGAACTAGCGCGATTATAATAATACTATTTGTCCATTCTGTTACTATATATTGGAGAACTTTGTAATTTGTAAATTTGTTTTGTTCTTTGTAGCTTTGTAGCTATAGGCAAACAATAACTTAAAAATTTGCGCTAACGGACCTTTTCCTGAACTTGAGATATTTTCATTGAATATTCTGTCATAGAAAATACATAAAGCATTTAATTTTGTCTACAGAACCTAGACACATGTAAACATACACCAGTCATAGAATCGTATAATATAAAAATAGGGAAGGTTAGAGCATTACAAAGTTTTCGTTTGTTTCTCGAAATCGATACTTTACAACATGTCTGACAACAAGTCTCATGGATACCCTCGTAAAACTCGGACATATCAGCAAAGACATCGACCCAGTAAACAAGTCCAAGAATGGTGAATTTGGATATGCTTTGTGCGAATTTCAATGAGTTACTTCTCATTAGTAGCTTTAGAATAAAAAGGATCCAAACATGGTTTCAAAATACTTTTGCTTGGTGAATTTTGTATACGTTAAATTTGACAAAAATTATGAGTTATGTCCCAAAAATCACCAAATGTTGAGAAATGCTTACTTCAATTGTCCAATACCTTACCACTCAATATGCAAGGCAGCAGAATTTTTATTTTTAACATACACTGAATTGATATATTTAGTCCGCCAAAAATAAAGCATCACCTTGGTTTTGAAAGTATTTTTTTGGGGGGACAGACTAAAAATAGTTAAGACGTTTAATTTGCTGTTAAACTATTATTTCTTTATTAAATATGAATCAAAGACCTTTATTAAATCAGTGATCCAAATTGACAAAGGACATTAAGGGTACATATTGACCAAACAAAAAAAGGGCGGATAATCAACAACACAAAAGAAGATTTTAAGTTTCACTTTGAAATCTTCTTTTACACCCTTTTTAACCCCCGCGTTTCCGGTATAAATGTTCAACGCGCATTCTCATTCCCCTGACAAAACGCCTAGGCCTATACTGTGGAAACCTATGCCATTCGGCTATACGAGCGACCCGTAATTCATTCAGATTTTGACATTTCGGTTGTCGTTGATTGATTTTACGACCGATAAAATCCCATTCATTTCGATCAAGTTCATGTCCGGTAACATGGAGCGCCATGGAAATGTTTTAATGGACACTGCTTCAATAAAGTCCCTTACAACGGGGTTGATGTGGCCGAGCGCTGTCATCTTGGAACACTGGTCTGTCTGCAAGTGCATGATTCTCAAAATGAGGCAAAACATGTCTGTCTAAGATGTCCTCTCGGTAGTTTTGGCCATTCAAAGTACGTCAATAACCTGTAATGGAAGCTTACAGTCATTTTAAGAGCAGCCCCACAAGGTTACTCTTCCGCCACCATATGCAGTAGTTCCATGAACATTGTTGCTGTTCAGTGCTGTATTCCGTTCCCTCCAAACACGCATTCGACCGTCCACAGGCTTCAACAGGAACCGGTTTTCATCGGACCAATGAATTCGCTTCCAACTCCGTAGCTTTCAGTGACGATGGAGTCTAGACCACTGTAAGCGTGCCTGGCGGTGTCTACGAGTTAATATCGTTCGTTTCATTGGTCTACGAGCACCAACCGAAAACTATACAGCCTGCGACCACCAATTGGCCACATACCTCTCAATTGCCCTGCCGTTGAAAACGGCTGTAATCTGTCTTGACGATAAAGGAAACGGTCTTCTCTGGGGGTTGTTTAACGTATCGACCGGATCTTGGGCGGTCTTCGACGGTTTCTGCGTGTCTATGGCGTGCTAAAATTCTGCTAATCACATAATTGTTCACTCAAAAATTAGCTGTTTGTTTCTTCTAGAAAACATATTTCCATTTTGGCAATATAATCTATAGGAATTCTAATGGGCACAAATTGTACTCTTTTAACAACAGATTTTTTCTTTACTGTTTTGAATCACAGTTTAAGGCAAAACTTCAGGAAGATCCCTCTAGATATGATCTGAGAGATAAATTTAACAATACCTACCGCTACCTTGGTCATATCAGTAATTTATTCAAATTTTACAAAAACACCGAGATTAATCCTAAGGTATTAAACTTGAATAAAGTTAATTACATGAATAAAGTCAAAAACAATAGCCTAAAATGGCCATTCCTCAACTGAGTTGTGTATACTTCTCTAGGTAAAATTTCCACCACATTTACGACAAAAGGGACGATTTCTCTTTCCAAATTGTTAATTTTCCCTTTCTTGAGGGGGGCTTTCTTTAAATCCTTCGTAGGCCTTATATATTTCTCAACTTGATTGTTATGTCAATGTTTGAAGCGACGTTTCAGATTTTAATAGAGGCAATTTCTTTATAACTGAAATATGATTAATTCTACATAAAAATAGGAGATGTGGTATGATTGTCCATGAGCCATGCATCCTTAAGATGACATTGGAGTTTAAACTTCTACATGTACCATTACGGCCTTCAATAATGAACCGGGGTTGACAAATGTCGGAAGCTGTAAAACGCCACTGAAATACAAAAGGTAAATCTATTCACAAAACACGACAATCGACCTAACGTGGGCCAGTGGTTCGATAAAACAGCAATGAAAATATACTTTATAAATCGGTTAAAATGGATTTAACACTTGAGATCAATACTAAAAACCGTTCAATTATAATCATATATTACAACAAAAGTGTCGATATCGATAGAGTACTCGCAGTTGCTGCATGCTAGTTCTAACTCAAATGCAACAGTGCTGGAAACCAAGTTTTTCTTTACTACAGTGTCAATGAAAACATGTCCAGGTGGATTTAGTTTTTAAAAATCATTTGAAGTCAAAGAAAACATGGGTTGTGCAAATGAATATCGAGATAGAAAGTAGAAAAAGGTATTACAAATATTAACTGTTCATTTCTGTAGTAAAATTATATTAACAAGAAAGCTATAAGACCATATTTAAAAATTAAATAATAATGCTATGACAGTATTCTGTGCGGATCAGCTCATTAAAATGAATTTAAGTCAATGTGCTTCATTTATCACAGGGGCCTGGGTGGCCGAGTGGTCAAGGTAGTTGATTTAAACTTACCTGCACAGATCACTCTATCCTATCACCTATACGGCGTGAGTTCGCGCCTGGGTTTGTACCATACAAAAACGGGTTGTGTTTAACTCGCATCGCACGTGATAAGGTTTGTCAGTTACCTACCCAAGGTCGGTGGTTCTTTCCGGGTACTCCGGCTTCCTCCACCAGTAATGACTGAAGTATTGTTGAAAGTGGCGTTAAACCCCAATCGATCAAACAAACAAACAAACAAAACATTTGTTTGATTGGTATGTTAACTATTTGTCGATCGACCATCTTGCCAAATCGTACATTAATATTATCAAGAAACAATTCGAGCGCTGCACATGTAATCATGTCAGATGGTGTCTATCAAGTATATTTATTATAAGATTTATAGATAAAAAATAATTATATTGACGTTATATGGTAAATGTTGAAGTTAAACATGTTAAAGTTCTTTTGGAAAGACAATTTTGAATTCAGATTTAAACTTTACCTAAATTGTTATCCGTTGAATACTGTAGTTTATCATATCTAAATATATAATTTAATATCGTATGCATAATTAATTCTGTTGTTATCGGAAACTAGGAAGTGTTTTCTACGAATACATTCATGCACGTTCTATTTGTTACTAATACCGTTAAACATATCTGTACATGTAACTAGTATCGATGTAATGTCTCTGTGGTATGATGTGCCCATTGCTATGCATGACGTAAGAAAACAAAAATAATTACTATAAAATAAATGTTTTCTGTTTTGGTTGACAATTTTCTTTTGGTTGCTTAACGTCCGGCTGAAAATATTTTATGCATATTTGATGAACAAAATTCACTGAAATTGAATGTGCTTGCAATGACGTTTAAATGTAGCAGAATTTAACAGTGTTGACATAGATTTTATCTCTTGCAGCAGCAACGACCTGGGACTTTTTTAACCCATAAAAAGACTCCAAGATCCGGCGGGTACTGCCTTATTACGCGTCAAATACTACAGCGTGTTTAGACACTGATTCCTATATCATGTTTATTGGAAACCCCCTATCCCCTACTGTGGAGGGTAATCTCTGTGTGTAAAGCCCTTGCAAGCAAGTACTTATGCTAGTACTAAACATTAGTTCATGCAATCATATAATCTGATTCATGAATCGTAAACGGGTATTTACTAAATAAATCAAAATATATGTATAAATATATGTAACATCGCAAAAGCAACCGTGCAAAACCACAACATTAGCTAACGCCACTTAAACATTTGTCAGGAATGGGTCGCGATATCTCTGGTTTGACTCCTCAACAAACTTGTCAAAGTCATAAAAATTGAAGGTAGTATTTTGTGAGGATTATCTAGTTTTATTGCCTTTTACTAATGAATGCTGCATTAATAATTTTTAGGTCCAGATATTTTATATATACGAGGAAGACTGATGTTATCAACAAAATTTTAATGTTTCGTTTTAAAGTTTATAATGAGATGGTCTAACGATGTTTACAATTACAAAACGTAGTTTCTAAATTAAGATATATAAACCAGAAGAGTACATTGGCGTTGCATATAATAAATAAGGAAATGACAATATTTTAACTGTTATTAGTGATAACTTTAATTTTCAGATTTCCAGGTAATATTTCTGGTTTCTAATCTACTGATGAGAAGTTATCCACGAATTTACATGAACGATATAAAACATTCATTCCCTATTAGTAAACTTGAATTTTGAAACCACTGTGTCGATTCCTTTGCTTGTGCACCAAATGTTCCCGGGTATACTAACCACACCAGAATTGTCTGACATGAAATTTATCAGGCAATGTTTTACAGAAATTTGCTGCATTTGTTTAAATTCTATAACACTGTAATAACGAAAAGGCTTCGAAACGTATTGCACTAAGTAATTGTCTCTAACAGCGGAACTTGCTTTTTATTTCGAATTGTTTTGATTTAAAAGTACTTCTTTTACTGACAAACCTTCAATTTGGCACCTCAATGTATTTCTATGCTCTTTCAGCAAATCAAAGGGTGCCATATGGAAGTCTATCCCTTTTACTATGTTTGAATCTCAAACTCCTATGTTTGGTTCTAATTCTACTGATAAGAGGTTACTTCTTGAAATGAACATATAGCAGATATGAGAGGTTACTTCTTGAAATGAACATAAAGCAGATATGAGAGGTTACTTCTTGAAATGAACATATAGCAGATAAAATAATCAAGATATTTATTCAACATTAGTAAACTTGTATCTTTGATTGTTTAGAACGTGATATTATGTTAGTACATTTTTGTAGTATGATACCAATATTCAAAGCAATTCTTTATTTAAAAGTTTGTAAATTTAATTGGTGCAAAACTTATTTGCTATCCCCTTAATAGTCAAAACGGTGAGATTAAAACAACAGTTTCCCTCGAGTTAGAATTTTTGTATAGAATTAACAACCGCAAATTCCTTAGATAAAACGACATGTATGTTGATCCATGCTGACTGAAAATCGTTGTAGTAAACCATAAGTTTATGTATATGATTCCTTGTTGATTTTTTAATTGACTTTCAGTTTCAAAAACAAGCATCTCACAGTATTACTCAAGTATGATAGCTTCACTTACGTATTAGAAAAAGATTGCCACTATACGTGGTACAAACAAAAATAGGAAGAGAAATAAATTAACGCAAAATTCTACCATCATTCACGATTCGATTTTTTAAAATCTATAATGCATTTAAGTTATCTTAATGATGTTTACATTCCTTTCCCGTTACTATGAACTACCTATTATATAAAAATAGGAGATGTGGCATGCATTTGGATGTTGAATTAGGGGTTGTGTGTACTTTTATCTTCATTATCAAAACAATACTTCTAAAATGTTTGTCTTTTCGTTTTATTAAAATTCGGACCTACAATGACAGTAACAAGTGTACAAATGCGATATGTTCTTTTTTCCTTTTTAGGTGCTGTGGAAGACTGAAGAGCAAAATTGTTTTTTGTAAATAAGAACACATTAAATACTAGGAAACTACATTGCTGTATCAAGCCCTTTGTCTGCAGATTGTGTAAAAAATCTATTTCTTAATTGTTTTTTTAACTGGTGACCTCGTAATTTTAAACTTTACATTTTAATTGATGGTAAAGTAGTGTAATTTTGCTTAATTTGAATTGTTGTCAGAACTTTGCTTTGCATTAATACTGACAAACTGGTTGTTACTTTTACACAGATTTTGAATTGGCATTGTAACATCTCGTTTGTTCATCTAATTAACGATTCGATCATGACGAGTTTTTTTATTGGAAAGCATACTGACACGGCTCGCTTTCAGTAAACTGCCAGCATTACCGAGGCAGTACCTAACTGATATATGTGTTTCATTTTAATAATTTTTTGTTCATGTGTCTTTATTCACAGTTCTTTATTCTTGTGTATTATTTAAAGATGTTATATTTTCTTTATTTTAACTTTTGATATTAATTGAAACAAGCGGGAGTGTTTGATCCAACAAAACATGTTTAACACCATCACATATTATATGTACCTGTCCCAACCTTTTAAAATTGTGTCGCTTTTTATTTTTGTATTTTCATTTTTATATTTATTTACATCTCGCTTTAACACATAAATTTGTCATTAATAGGGGAGAGTTCAAGGGGGTCACCACCTATTTTACAGATGTGCCGCCGGTTTTTCCTCTTATGAATATATAATTGGGTAATAAATTATTTTCATATAAATCTTAATGTCGCAGAAATATAAGCTGCACCCCTGTACCTCAATTAACCAGAAGTGACATCCCTCCTGACTAGAAGTAAGTCCCCTTACGTTCTTTGCCAGGAGTGTAATTGGATCAATGTTGAATCCCTTGTGGAGACTTTTATTTCGAATTTCGGTATCGTCTCCATATTTTGGTTTAAATTTTCCATATGACTACTGACATGTCTACGTCTAGACAAGGTTTCATTTATAGCATATTTCCAACTATCAGGAATTTGGGTTAGTAAAAACCAAAACAAGACACATTGTTGTAAATCACAAAATATATTGAAGAAACGAAAATATAATAATTATATAATAACGAGTAGAGGGATAATCAAATCGGAGACCCCATCGGAGTAATTGATATGCTTCTTTTATTTTTCCAAAACTGGTATGATCTTGAACAGTTATACAAGTTAACTATAATAAAAAATTTGCCTTATGTAATAAACATTTTCTATTCAAATGGTATTTTTCAACGTTTATTGCATCAGTCAATCATTGGATTGAAGTTTCTGATTGTCTTGATGCATCCAAAGAGAGAAACAAACATGTAATTAAATTGAAAATTCCCTGTAGAATTTTCCAAAAACACGGTTATTTACCTGTTTTATTACATAAAAAATAATGTCATACAATATTAGGTATTATGATGATGATTCTAAGAAAAACCACAAGGTCAAAATGAATACAGTATAAGACTGTTTATGAAATATTGTTCTAATACTAAAATACATCATATGTTAATTTGCATTCTGTTAGACACATTTAACCTGTCACAGACTTCACCTTACTACGACGTTACCTTGCTGAGTGTAAACTTCCGTCGTGTTAATATATCAGATGTATTCGAACCTAAAGAGTATAAAATGTTTTTATGTTTCGTCAGAATCAAAACTGCGATATTTATTGTATCACCAAGATTCAACATTTTTCAAATTATTAGTATAAGGGGAAAGAACTATATTATTTAAAAGAAAACATTTGGGATATAGGCAAGAAAGATGTTATCCACATCTAACTAACGTTTATAAAATTTAACTGTGAGTAATACACTTGTCTGGGTTTACCTTAATCAGACACGTACATTGCAGAGATGTATGTTTTCAATGCTTTTCTGATTTCCACTATTTTCACTCTCCTTGTTAGCGAGCAAATAACGAGTCATTGAAAAGTGAAAACGCAAACCAAAGAGCAAAATTGTAGCAGTGAAAAATAGACAATTTACATCCAATAAAATAAACTCAAGCTCCAGATGAAAAAAGTAATTATCCAGGGATACCCATGCAATTCCTCTGGAATTTCAAGGCTGCCTCTTTTTGCAGTAGGGCGTCATTCGTCAAATGTCGCGAACTTATGTTACAACACCATCATAGATCAGGAAAAGCATACCAAGGATTTATGTAGTTTGATAATTAGACAATACAAAAATATGATTGTCTTTTCTTTCCTCTATGGAAGAAAAACCATGTTGGCACATTGTTACTCTGGAATTGCATTTTTCAGTGTATCAGTGATACGAGATATTCTGAGTTTTAAATCATTTTGACATTATGTCCCTCTGCGTAAAAATTTGACATTTGTAGGCATTTATATAAGCTTTTGGTGATTTTTATTCTGTTTCGCGAACAGGATTTTTTTATTTTGTTTGTACTAGCGAATTTTATTGGCGATTTTTTATCAGAATCCAACCCAAATTTTTGTTTACCTCATTCAGATCAAGAAATAATACATATGAAATATAAAATTCCAGACCTTTCCCTTACGGTTCGTGCCTTAGATCAATTTGGCATTCACCAAATAACTACAATTTATTTGAATAATTTGGTCCATTTTATGTTGTACTAACACTGCAAAGAATTAAGAATTTAGCATGTCTACCTGCCGTATTATGACACACGATTTTAACAACTTAGCAAGTACAAGTTATAACATCTTTATGATGTGGTTAATTTTCACGCCATCAATTAAAAATAGCTTCGTTTCGAAGAACGACTCGATTTTAAAATTTGACGAATTTGTACTATAAAGCATTTAAAGTAGTTGATTGTTGGATGCTTAACGTTCAGTGGCAAATATTTCATGCATATTTCATGTGTTCTATGTTTGTCTTCTGACGTAACAAGTTCTGTTTTCCCCTTTGGTATGTTCAAATTCCTTTTAAAAGACCAATTAAGCCTGAGAAACATAAAAACAAGATATGCAATGGTTTCTGAATTGGAACAGGCAAATAAAGTATTCGGCGGGATTATGTCAAACTAACTAGGTTTTTACAATGAGTTTTGCTTTATATCAAATCTGAGAAAACCCCCAAACAGAACATAGATCGTATTCGTAATTAAAGTTGGAGTGAGATAATTATTTGTATTGTTAAGCTTACGTATAAAGAAACTATTACAGGTGTCATTCGTACACTTTGAAGTCCCATTTTGCACAGTGATGTATGATTCTGGAGACCTTCTCGGCGGTTGCCTATACAGATATAAAAAATTGAGAACTTTGCAGACCCTACAGTGTGAATGGACCCTCGTATGATTTTGCTATCTAATACAACTGGGGAAGCTTACATTCATAACTTTTTGTATAATATCGTGCATTATGGTTACTATTTTTAACGATTTTTTAACATCTTTTAAGATGGATGTTACCTTTTGCTCACCAACCTTCTTATTAAGGAGTATCTATATAGTTTTAACACCCAAGAAATTGCATCAACCACTTTTTTTTTGTTCACTCTATCTTTTTCAGAGTAATAAGTATGTAGTCAACTATATTCTGTCTAGACATGCTACTGAATACTTTCGGATGAAAATTAAAGCTCATACACTAGGGCTGCTAGATATTTCTAGAGCCCAACTAAAACCAATGTCATACATGAATATTTGTTGTGACCGAAGTAAATCTTACCATTGGAAAGATGATATCGTTGCATTAATTTTGTCGTGAAGTAAGACTATAACCCTGGTTTTTTAGAAAACAAAATGGGCGCCTCGTAAGCAATAACCCCATTTCGCAACGTTCGTAATTTACATGGCGAAAGCTGAAATTAAGGTAAGGACTACTGCTCTGTCTCTTATCAGCTAATAGGAGAACTTCCCAAAACAAATGAAATATTACCGGGATTTTACTACAATGAGTAATACGACGGGTGTCACTCGTGGAGCAGGAGTTGCTTACCTTTCCGGAGCACCTGAACTCATCCTGGTTTTCGTAGGGTTCGTGTTACTCTAGCTTTAGTTTTCAGTGTAGTCTTGTGTGTTCTATGTTTGTCTTCCGTTTCATTTTGTTGGCCATGGTCTTGTCTGTCTTCTGCCTTAACGATTTCTGTTTGCCCCTTTGGTATCTTCGAATTCCTTGTACTGTTCTTGAAGAATCAGAAGTTCAAATCAAACAGAAATAAGTAGACAATAAGAGGAGCACTTAGTACCTATTGAAATGCCAATGATATCTTTAAAAATCTGTTTACCAAACTTGACAAACAAATTTATTATGAAGTTTCATGCCATTGATATGCAAGCAATGTTCATGTTTTTTTGAGTTACTGATATAAAAGAAAACTAGTCAATAGTAAGAGTTTTTTAATATAAATGAACAACTTTGTTTCAAAGCATTGATGAGTTTTACTTTAAATCATACCTTTAAAACAGTCGTTTGTTGTATTAACAAATGCAAGCTGCTTTCTTGACATGACTAGTATGTCAGGGATAGAAAGGACATTGCCAATCTTTGTTTCTGAAACATATTTGGACAACATACTAAATAAATGAAGACACTTTGCAGTTACAATAGGCTAAATTATTCGTTTCTACCATATTCTCTCTTCCCATAGTAGACCAAATTCGTTGCTTTTATGTCCAGTTTAATTGTTAACAGAGTCCGAATATCCTTAAAATAGTTGCCTCTAAACTTAATCAATCAACTTTAATGCTTTGTTTCTATGATAACATTATGTTCATTTATTTGATACTCTTCCCATAGCAGACCAAATTAGTTGCTTTTATGCCCAGTTTAATTGTTAGCAGAGTCCGAATATCCTTAAAATAGTTGCCTCTAAACTTAATCAATCAAATGTGTTGTTTCTATGATAAAATTATGTTCATTTATTTGATTACTGTACTCTGCAAGGGATTTGCATGGTTTAAGATAATATACAGGTATAAGAAAGGTTTAGGTAATTGAAAACTAGAACTTTGTACCTGAAACAAATCAGGACATCAACTTTATGTCTATTTTGTTTTATATCATATAGGTTGTGTCTGTCTTCACTGTAAATGCATTAGTACTGTGCGTAATTTTATTGGTGTAATAGTCAAAGCCTTCAATAAGGATGAAATATCCGTTCTTGTAAAAAGCCTTGAAGGTATATAAGGAGTTCATGGATTCCAAGCCTTTGTTTTCTTTGTTTTCGTTTTATCTTTTAGTTTGTTTCAATTTTGTCTTGTCTCTTTGGACTATGCACTTCTGATTTCTCACAGGGGTATTCTACACTGGACGTAAAATAATACTGCTCTTGAATATTATCAAATATTTACATGTAACCAAACAGTTAATACAAAGACAAATCCTAATTTGGGACAAGTACAAGAGACAGGTTAAACTAGTTCAGTGGGATCCCAACCTCCCCAAAAGATGATAAAATGAAAAAATCAAAGAAAACAAAAGCAGAAAAAGATGAACCATAAACATCAAACAGAAATTCAACCAATTATATTACAGAGTAAATATACTAAATACGAAAATTTGTATCGTTGATGCCAAAAACTTCCATATAGGTAGATATAAAGCCATGGTCTTTTGATCGTCTTTGCTTAGGTTAATTCGTGTAAATAAATAACATTACAAACTCATTTATCTTTAAAGTACCATATAACCCAAGAATTTGAAGGGTGTTTAAAACTAGAAAGGGAAAATCCACTATTATCAAACGCACTCGACTACCGTTATTTTTGTCTACATTTCAAAATGCTACTTAACAATGAGGAAGTCAGGAAGAAAATTTTAAAGTTTACCTTTTCAGTTTACAGCATCCATCAGAAAATCTCGTGACAGGTACAGATACAGGTTGATGTCTTTGTCAAATCTTTTCTTTTGATCAATGTCCCTAGAATTTGCCTTTACAAACGTTAAAATGTAAATGGTAAACATGTTTATAAGTAATTTTATCAGATTATACGCTAAGCAGTCATTTTTACTACGTAGTTTAAAGTTTAACAATGTTATTAGAAATTATATTTAACTCGGGAAAACAAATGTTTCCTATTCATTTTTTTCAAGTCACATGTACGATGTATATGTCTACATGTATTTTATGTCGATTATATTAAAATACTACCCGCTATCATTTTTATAAATCTATGGTTATCGAAACTTGACGAAAGACAAACGATCTTATTTTGGAGATACTTATTAAGTCCAAAATCTTGACGTAATTTTTTTTAATAGTAAACGACCAAACGACCAGCAATCACTTACACCCTTCCGATCAAAATAAGGAAAAGATTAACAACGTTCAGTTCATTGTCTGAAAAAAAAAAATTACTGCCGAAGCATGATATGTTGTCGATAATGCAAATTCCGTTTCATCCTTTTTATAGACGAGACTTGTAAATATCTCCTCTGTCTCGATTATGAATAGACATGCGACTCGTCCTGACATTATGCAACACGGTACGTGTCGTTCAGAGGCAGAAATCTGACCCTTCTGGACATCCTGAGTAAATCCCAAGTATTTTAGTTGGGTCTATGTGCTTCATCGTTTCTAATCTTTGTGTTGTTCTGGATTGATTACCCATTGTATCTCTTTTTGTTTAATTGGGTCATTTTCAACAATATATCAGTTGTTTCGTGGCGGTTATTTATATTTATTAAGGAAACCCGTGTTCCCAAGCAATCCCTCGACCGACTAACCTTTTTCCATTCCCTGCGGTTCAATTGCACCATATTTGTATGGTTCAAGATCAGGACCGTACTTGCACCGTATAATATGTGTGTTAGCTACAACTATCTCTCTCGGCAAGATGAAGTTAACTTCCTTGACCAAGCTGCCAACCCGGGAAACAGATGTGACATTTAGCAATTAATACTACAATTTAGGATGTACATAAAATGTTCGAAAATAGATGAAAATGACCATATAAATTTATCCTTTATAATCCTATTTATTGTGTGTCATCTCATATCACTGCTTTTTACATGTAAGCCAACACTAACACGGGGAATTTTTTCAGAAAATGAGAGAGCAAAAGAAGATTTCCATATTATATTTCAGATCTTCTAATTGAACGTTATCGTGCCACAGCCGGGCATTATAACATTCTTTGCTTAATGTGCAGATTTTATCCTGATAAAAGAAAAAAGTGAGGTAAGTGGTTGCTAATATATTCCATATAGCGTTAGCTATTTGAAAGTCCATCCAAACGAGATTTTCCCTTACTCCAGCGTCGTCCAGTAAAATCATGTCAGTTTATCTGTTTTCCTATGATTACGTGATTCCCTTATGTACCAGAGCTCAAAGTGCAATTAGCGGTACAACACTGATTTACTTTGCTCTTTCGAATGTGACTTCATGAAATAAGATTTGATGGAATTAGAAATGGAAAGACCCTGTCTACTGATTCGATTTTCCCGGCATGTAGAAAAGCCTAGTTTCACGCAAGACTATACCAAATGTTTTGGCCCCCCGAGGGCGGCCGGGGTATAGAAATAGGTCGTTCGGTTTCTCCGCCTGCAGGTAGAACCCCTGCTTAAGGGGCG